>JZKD02S2053817.1:25641-44241 GCA_000966675.3 Picea glauca | reverse complement strand
TTTAGGTTGGCAATCCAAGGTAAGAGGTGGTCTCTTACTGAGTAAATGATTAATTTTCTTGCTTTGACATCTTCTTCCTTTCTTATCTTCTTCTCCATATTTGTAGTTGTGGTTGTGATCCAAAATTATGAAGGAACACAACAAAATACAAAAATAACCATGAATACAAAGATGTAATAGAAATAACACTTCATTTCATTAATATTAAAGAACTGAAATTTGTTTATAGACAATATAGAAATAAACTAGCTAGGGCGCTGGTAGCTTATCTTTGAGAAGAGATGTGGCGGATATAGGGCTATGAAATATGTTTTTCCATGAGAATCAAAGGCCTATCTATTATTTAGAAACAATGGAAACCATAAACATAAAAAAACCTAACCCTAGGCGATGAAATGCCAGAATATGGGCCCCGTCGAGGTAAATTAGTACATCAATTTCCTAGTGTCATAACTTTGGCATACTATCTCTATTTGACACATATGATACATCGTTAGAAATATCTATTTGAGGAATACAATAATTGGCCTAAAATATTAAGAGGTTATTTTCAGACCGGACAATGCCCAAAAAACATCGTTTAGGGCCTCAAAACGACTTCGGAAGTTCAGGACCCGGAAAACTGTCAAAAATAGTAAATTGTGCTACAATTAAGGAAACTGAAACACTGAAAAAACCAATAGTGGGGGTACAAGTGGAATAGGTGGGTGGCCACCAATATCCACCTAGATCATTCCTCCCCGCTTAGGAAGCAATGGTCCCCATTACATTGAGTTCCTCCATGAGATGAGCAAAATTCTACTGAACTTGGTCTCTGGTGAGCCACTTGCCTTGGTGAAAGAGTTGGCCTGCTTTGAAAACTTGATATAGGTGGATCCTCTATTGTTGGGTGTTCTTGATATGTGTGTCCATAATACGATCAGTTTTGGTTTGTTCCATGCAGTCTAGGTTTAACTCTGTTGGTGTGAGTTGTTCGACCATGTCAGATGTGTCCAGTAGAGGTGGAAAGTAAGGTGAAAGGCGGTCCACATTGAACACTGGGTGTAGACTAAGGAATGGTGGGATAATGAGATTGAAGGAATTTTCTCCTATAGCCTTGTTGATGGTGTATGGCCCATATCGGAGCAGGAAAAGCTTGCGGTGGGGTCCAACAAGGTGCTCCTTCTGCAAATGTAGCCACACTTTGTCACCCACCTAGAAGTTGTGTTTCACCTGATGTTGCTCATGTCGCTGCTTGTACTTATCATTGGCTCTGTCCAATATGTCATGAAAATATTGGAAAATGTGATGAATGCGCTCAATGAAGTTGTTCACCTTGGCAGCTTCAGATTGGACATGAGCCGAATTAGCCTGAGTACCTGCAAATGGTATGGCTACGTCAATGGGACATAGTGGTTGGAATCCCAAGCCCACCTGAAAGGGGTTGTGTTTAGTTGAGCTATGGAGGGCCTAGTTATAACTATTTTGTACATAGGGGAGGCTCTCATCCCATGTGCATGGATGCTTTGAGTTGTACATGCACAAAATGTTACAATCATCCTGTTGATGACCTATGTTTGGCCATCAATTTGGGGATGGAAATATGTGGACTTGGTGAGATTGGTGTCCAACATTGACCAAAGGCTAGACCAAAATGCACTGAGGAACTTGATGTCCCGATATAAGGTGATAGATTGTGGGATCCCAAAGTGTACCCACACTCTTTCAAATAAGAGTTTAGTAGTTTCTTCTACTGTGATATTCTTCTTGCACGCCACCATAATGTCCATCTTCGAGAATCTATCGACGACCATGAAAACACAGTCATTTCCATTCTTAGTAGAAGGAAGGCCCATTATGTAATCCATGGAGATGGATTCATAAGGTTGACTATGGGTAGGAAACATAGTATAGAGGCCTTGCTTCTCGATGGTCAGTTTGGCAATGACGTAGGCAATGCAGGATCTGATGTACTTCCCAACATCCTGTCGAAGGTTTGGCCAATAGAAATAATTTTGTAGTACTTCCACAGTTTTCTCGACCCTTAAATGCATAGTGAACTGACTATAGTGAGCTTTCAAAATCATCTTGGCATGCTCACTTGAAGGAACACAAAGATGTCCCAGGTGACATAGTAGTGCATCTTGGAGGTGAAAAAATGGAACTCGGTTACCCTCCAAGAGCATATGGTATGTGTGGCCAAAATCTAGATCGCTCTTGTAGAGAAGTGACCAATCATAAGTCTCTTTCCCATAATAGTTGAGCATGGTAATTATTGCCACAATCGGTGGTCGGATGAGGAAGTCTGCAACATTATTGGTGTTTCCCTTCTTATACTTGATGTTCAAATGAAACTGTTGCAAATATGTGGACCACTTCTGATGGCATTCGTTCTAAAAATTCCCTTGTGTCTACATGAAATGTAGGTGTCGGTGGTCTGTGTGGATGATCGTTTTCTTCCAAAAAATATATTTCTTCCACTGTCGGCAAGCCTACACAATGGAATACATTTATTTTTCATAAGTGGAATAATTTCAGACTGTTTCAGACAGTGTCTCACTGTGATATTCCACTGGATGCCCCTATTGAGTAAGAACTTGCCCAATACCATAGTTAGAGGTATCTGTCTCGATCTCAAATGGTTGTTTCAAGCCTATTAATGTGAGCACTAGGGAACAACAGAAGCGATGTTTCAATTCCGTGAACGCATTTTTTTGAGATTCTGACCAAAAGAATTTTACTTTCGCTCCTCCTTTGGTGACTTGACTCAAGGGCCAAGTGATATGAGAGAATCCCAACATGATCCTACGATAGAAATTAGCAATACTCAAAAATATGTGAATCTCTATTAGAGTGGTCGGGGCTGGCCAATCCCAGATGACTTGGATCTTGGTTGGATCCACATGCACCCCACGCTCATCAATAATGTATCCCAGATATTGAAACCAGGTCATGCCAAAAGTGGACTTATCCAAATTGGCATAGAACTTCCATTCCACAATGTTTGGAGGACCTGTCGGATGTGGTGGAGGTGCTCTTCCCAAGTCTACTTGAAGATTAGGATGCCATCCAAGTACACTACTAAAAATGATTTGGTGAATGGCCGCAATATGTCATCCGTCAGCCTCATGAATATTGCGAGAGAATTTGTCACCTGAAATACATGACCAACCATTCAAAAATGCCCTCCTTGGCTTTGAAAGCAGTATTCGACACATCAGATGGTTCAATTGGTACCTGGTGATACCTAGAATTCAAGTCGATATTGCTGAAATATTTCACCCCTTTGAGTTTGTCTAGAAGGTCATCAATCCATGGGATCAGGTACCTATTCCAGATGATGATCTTGCTTAATGCCCGATAGTCAATACAGAGTCTCCAAGTCCCATCCTTCATATGCACCAGCATGATTGAGCTCCCATAGGGAAATGAAAGTGGCCAGATGTGACCTTTCTGTAACATCTCCTGAATCTATCACTTGATTTCATCATTCTCTAGAACAAAGTGTCGATAGATCAATACATTGGGAAACGATGTAGATGGGGTCAAATGTATGGGGTGCTTCACCTGACAGTGTAGAGACACCCTTGTAGGTGAGGTGAATATGTCCCGGTACTTCTCCACGACCTTGTCCATTCATTTTTTTCATGCGGAAGAGCATTGTCTGGAGGTCATGGACATAGTCATCTTCTTTCCCTGAGGGTAGATCATTAGGAAAACAAATTTCCCGATTTTGGAAATGAGCTTACTGCATTGTTTTGCAGTAACCAAAGAGATAACAACATGCAGTGGTACCTCTGGTATCCTGTACAACTTATTTCCCAAGGTAACAATAATAGCATGAGGTCGAGACTCATACACAACATGTCACTTCCACAAGTATGGCTGGCATAATAATACATCAAAAACATCAAGAGGAGAAATACCACATAATACCTCATTGGTGAAGGGCTTGATGTTGTAGGGAAGGAGACATTGTTGGCTAATGCATAGATCCCGTCCTTAGTGAAGCCACCCGATGGTGTACGACTGTGGGTATGTTGTGGTTGGCAAGCCCAACCCCTTCATGAACTCTACTGAAATGAGGTTCTTTTGGCTACCGCTATCGATGATGAACTGTAGTGGGGAAACCTTTACCCACATCTAGGAGTGCAAGAGACGCTCCTCCTCTGGATCTTCTGGTTCTTCCTTTTGGATCTTTGTGGTGGAAATGGTGGCATTGGGATCTGCATTGATAATCTTCTTCCCTCTGTCATCCCCCTTCTCAGGTTCTGATTTAGTGTTGGAGCATACATCTGAATCAAAATCCCTCATCTTGGCCACCGGTGACTATTTGGCCTGACACTCACTTGTGTTGTGAGTGGATCTCTTATGGATCTCACACCACTTTCCCGTGTCCTTCTTCAACTTCACAGTGTTGTTCTTTGCTTGTATATTTGGAAAGTTGTATTGAGTTTCCATGCCTTGGCTTTGTCCCTTGTTCTTCATATTTGGGTCACCTTTCAATTTCTTTGGATTCACAGATCCAAAGTCTCGCTTCTTCTGTTTGAATTTCTGCTCAATCTTGGTAGCATTATGATATGTCGTACCAAGTGAGGAGATGTCAAGGAAATCCATTTCCTCTTGAATGTATCTATGTAGAAAACTACAGTACGTCAACACCAAATGTTTCTCCGAATCTTTGATACCCAACTTTGTGTGCAGGGTATGGAATAGATTAGTCAACTCATGCACATCTTGATCCCTTTGCTTTCACAGCGTAGTCCATTATATGTACTTGTCCTCATAGCTCCCCATGGGATAATATTGTTCCTTGATGGCGTCTCAGAAATAATTCCAAGTGGGTATGACCGAGAACACGGAGGGTCCCTSCTCATCMTTTTTCTCACAACAGGTTTCCCACTAGTCCTTGACATGGGGGGYRGCTTTGAGCAGTGAAAAAACAATCTTCTCCTGGTCGRAAAACTCATGAACTGATAAATATCMTTCTAATAGATTCAACCATCTATCTAYGASRTTMTCATCTATTTGACCATCAAATATGAGAATGCCAAAGTTTACTTGTACCTTAAAAGGGGTTGYKCCTCCADAGTRGTTGTTGGATGTAGATGCRCTKCCAATGGGAAATCATTGAAGGATCTGGGRAAAGGTATCCATCATCACATTCCTTTGTTTTTCAAGGGCCTCCTTGAGCAATATTTTGATAGGATATCCTTCTCCCTCATATTTATTTTCATCCCCCATGGGTGGCCTTCGGGGTTTGTAAGGATAATCTTGCAAAGGTTCAACCAGATCAAGCCCTAACTCCTTCTACCTCAACCTCGTTGGGGACATGCAAAGAAGGATAGAGAAATATTAGACCACTCTGATACCACTGATACGGATTTATGCAGGAACACAACAAAATACACAAATTACCATGAATAGAAAGATGCAGTGGAAATAACACTTCATTTTATTGATATCAAAGAACTGAAATTTGTTTACAAACAAAATAGAAATAAACTAGCTAGGGCACCGATATCTTATCTCTGAGAAGAGATGTGGAGGCTACAAGACTTTGAACTTAGTGTTTCCATGCGGCTTGAAGGACTATCTATTATTGAGAAACAATGGAAACCCTAAACATCCAAAAAACCTAACCCTAGGAGATGAAATCCCAGAATATGGGCCTAGTCGGGGTAAATTGGTACATCAATTTCCCGAGGTTGTAACTTTGATGCATATGATACATCATTAGAAATATCTGTCTCAGGAATACAATTGTTGGATTAAAATATCATGAAGAAAATGTTGGACCAGACAATGCCCACAAAATGTCGTTTAGGGCCTCAAAACGGCTCCAAAAGTTCAGGACCTGAAAAACTGCCAAAAATAGTAAAATGTGCTACAATTAAGGAAACTGAAACACTGAAATAAACAATGGTGGGGGTCCAAGTGGAATAGGTAGGTGGACACCAATATCCACCTAGATTAAGCTGGCAGGGATTTAGTTACTACATCCAAGAGGTCATGTTTTTCAATAGTGACTTGAAGCCTTGATTTCCAGGAGCTGAAGTTGCTTGCTCCATCAAGACTATCTTCTACTAATGCTTTGTTCTTCATTTGATTGGTTTCTTCAAATTATCGCCAACTAGATTTTGAAACCTAATGATTAGGTTGAATTTGCAAACTTTGTATTATATTGGACTTATGACTGCCAACAATAAATTTGATAGTGTCATAGAGATGCTTGTTGATTTAGGAGAATGTTTCTTCAGTAACCCAAAATTAATATTCTATAGGAAATTTCGGCACCCTAGAAACCCTAGGGCCAAAAATAAAAATTTCTCGAAATTTCGTTTTGAGAGCTTATGGAGATGCATTAGAAGAATCCATACTCTTATATTCCAAAATTAGTCCTAGCATCCAAGTATTAAGGGCTGAATCACCACTAAAGGAAGGTCGTACAAATTTTTTTGGAAACCCTAGAGGGGTCATACAGTTTTGAAAAAGGTGAGACGGGACTTGGTGGATTCTTATGCAATGGGTTCTTTCAAGACCTATACTTTGATACCATGTTGATATTTTAATAGGCTAGGTTAAGCATGAATTTCATTCCATTTTTATCATTTAACCATAACCATAAATTTTACAGCAACCAAGATCACAAGAAGAAGCACCATGCATAAGAACACAAGAAGTATCTTGGGAAACTCTTCTCAACAAGGGAAGAAAACCCAACCAAATCCTTTTCTCTATTATTCAATAGAAAAAATTCACCACCAAGATAAACCCTAGAACACAAGAGGGTGATCAAACCCTATAACTCTAGTGCCCAAGAGAGGTGCACACTTTTCCCAAAGAAGTGTACTTGCTGAAATTTTCAAACTCACATGAAAGATATATTTCCACAATGGGGAATATTCCTTATATTAGACTTTTACTATCAACATAAGTGTCTATTGGCACAATAGCACCGAACTCTCTAAGTTACATTATAATTAATATTAACCATAATAATGATATTTTACATTAATTAATAGTTACATTAAGTTGGGGCCAACTTGTACCCTTTACATTACAATTAGGGTTACAGGAAGGTCTGACTCTTGTACAATATAGCAAAGGATCTGATACACCCCCTAGTTCTCATCCAATAGGGGCACATCCATAGGGATGTCCATATCTCTGGATCATTACATTACACAGAAGAACCAGATATTCACACATTCACCTATGTTGGTCCACATGCACATCCACTTTACAGATATTCTTTCCCACTTCCTCACACAGGAGAATCATCTGGAGTTTCTCATCAACTCTGCTGCTTAGAGGAGGTTAATACATCATCTTCATTTCTGTTCACATGATGATGCACCCAGTACTTTGGGATTCCACACGTTCACCTTGTGCTCAACCACAGGCACGTCTAACTCAACAGATTGGTTTTCCCATTGGATAATCATCTGGAGTTCTTCTCAACTCTCGGAATGGAGGAGGTCATCTCTAGGTTCCATCTCTGTCTTGGGTAGGATCCATGTACCCTTCTTAGGGGATTTCTCTCAAGTTTGTAAGCTGGAGAAAGACTCACATAGCTACAATGATCCACATCTCACAGGTTTGTAAGATGGAGAATGTCTCACATAGCTGCAATCATCAAAACCAAATTTGATGTGCATCGAAAATCAAGAAGAACCATGCCAGAATCAAGAAAGGAAAAATCGAGAAATTCTATTGAATGTTTACTTCCAACAACACAAGGGATTGTGGATTTGAAAAAAGATGAGTTGGAAAGGAAGTTAATATTTCCTTGATTATAGAAGGCTACGTGGACTGCATGAAGATGATAGAAGCGTGCAAGGCAGTTTGGTTGGTAGAATGAGTGGAGTAGAGAAGAAAGAGAAAAGGCTCCTAAGCGGAGAAAGTTATAAAAGGAAGCAACAACATCAGAAATAGATTTATATGGTTAGATGAGGAGAGAGTCAGATGTTGACTCAGAGGGTTAATTGAGTTATTGTCTAGTGGGTTGATGTCACTCTAAGCCTGTGTAATGTTGTATTTCTTCTTAATATAAATCCGAGTCTGTCATATGTCTGGGTTATAAAGAGGATGCAAATTCCGTAGTGTTTTGTATTTTTGGGGATCTATATATAATGGATGTGCGACTTTGCTGCTATTGAATATAGTTTTATTACTATATGTTTGTGTTGAATGGAATGAAAGGAATAATAAAATTTCTATAGTTTTGATCTATTATGTGTCTAGCATGTGTTATTTGGATATGTGTGTGTATTGTTTTGCTTATTAATCACAATAAGTAGTCGAATATGGAATGTATCAATACCATCTCAGATGGATCCTGGCTTGTTTATCCTTTCATCCATGACACAATACCTTATTGGCTTTGTGATCCCCTCTGTGTCCTTGGTGAGACCTTCCTCGGCCTTGGATGAGGATTGATATGCCGATGATCTAGGGTTTTTGTTGGTCAATTTTGGATGAACCTTGGGTCTAAAATCCCCAATGTTAAGAAAGACGCACACAAACATGAACAAAAATACAACAAATGGTTCACTTTCTAGGACTTGAAAGTCTTGTAGGGAATGTTGAAGGTAAGATATGAGGTGGTATACATATTAGGAGGAAATTCAAGACTGGCTAATTGCAAAAGGGAATGATTTTTCCCTACGAGAAACTCATGGACTGAGAGTGAACTTCAATCGATGGAAATACAAGTATATCTACACTGATATGCATGAGATTTTCTTTGTCTAATTTCTTTTTTATATTGTTTGAATGGATGAAAAGGAAAATTGATACCAATTTTACCATATGACCTTTAGAATCAATGGTTTGGGATCAAGCTATGCTTGATAAATTGAAGGTGTTGGACAATAAGTGGAATTGGGCCATTGATTTATGGTTTTCTTGAGTAAAGGAGGGATATATTGTTGAGTTTGTTATAGAGTGCACCAATTATTTCAATGAGGATAAAAGAAAGTTCGTAGAAGGTCTGAGGAAACAAATTCTATAAGTAACTCCACTCTGGATAAAGATGTTGTTCGTGGAGAAAAGGATGATGTGCATGGATCCCAATAGAATGTATGAGTAAACTCCCCTAACACTAGGGGGGGTAACAAAGATGGAAAAAAATGAGAGAGGATATGGATCTATTGAGGAGGTTCCATAAACTATTGATATGAAGAAATGAATGAACCTAGAGGAGAAGAGGAGAAAAAGGCATGAGAGATACACAAGAATATTTGATCTAAGAAGAAAATCAAAACATAGAGGTGGAAAGGAGATATCCAGGGGTGGACGATGAAGGGTCGGGCCCACAATGGAGAGAAAAGAAACCAAACTAGGTGGTAGTGTGAAATATTATGTTATTCCATAGAGGAGAATAGATGAGGATAGGATGTCTAGTGGGGATACTAATAGTAGTAGTAGTGGTGGTGGTGGTGGTGGTAAGGGCCTAGGTGATGAATTCCACACCCCTTGGTTTTTTCGAAGTGTCACAATGTTATAAGAATATGAAGATCATAGTAGTGGTGTGTTGATATGAGAGGAAGATGGAAGGCATAGTAGTGGTGCATAGATAACAGAGGAAAATGGGGGCTCCCCTAGTGGTGGGGGAGACAAATTGGCGATAGTAGATGGTCTTGAAAAGATGCAAGTGAGAAAGTATTTGATTCACCTCACAATAAATGTTAGAACAAGATGGTATCACACCCCTTTGTACCACCCCCCTTGTGCATATTTAATAAATAAGAAATAAAAATAGATAATTAAGTGATTGAAGTAGGAGAAGGAGTAGAAGTAGAAATAAGAGAAGAGATGAGTGAAGAAGAAGGTGAAACCAGTGCCACTTCACCTACAAGAGTATCAGTAGCAAGAATTTTGACAACCAATAGTCATATTAGCGGACTTGGTTGGAAAGTGACATTGGAGAATTAGAATAACACCTTGAGTCTACTCATGTTCCATGGAATGGGTAAGGATGTTGCAAAACAACATTGGTTCCCATGGGAAGAAATCTAATATGTGAAGAATATCATAGAAGAAGAAACAAAGATCACGTAGTTGGAGAATACGTTTAGGGATAGAGCCTTGAAGTGGTACATGAGGTACAAGGCCACTACACCAATTTGATAGATGAGGTCCCTGACAAAGATCAAGTAGGATATGCTTAGGGAGTTCTAGAAATCTAAGTCATAGTCTTAATGTATAACAAAGATAAAGGAGATTAAAGATAAAGAAGGAGAAACCATGTGTAATTATGACCAACGACTTAAGATTTTACTGGAGAGGCTAACATTCCAAATGTAGGATGTGCAAAAAAGAGAGTGGTTTATTTCAGGGTTGCTTACCCATATCTGAGTTTTGCTTACCTAGTAGAAGGTGATGACTCAAGAAGAGACGATAGAAATTGTAATGCACTTAGAATCTATGCCAAGAGGGGAAGATATGTTAGCAGGATTGTCGTAGGTGTAGTTGAAACTGGCCAACGTGACAATACAGTTACAAGATATGGAAAATATGAAGGTTGTGCACGCACATGTATGGTGTAACATCTATTGCTTTGAGGGGAATTGTAGGGATGGGTGCCCCGTACTTCCAAATTATGTGGAAATGGGTGCACCGAGTCCATTTCCATCAAGACAAGAGGAATTATGTGAGATATATAAACAGTGGGGCCATGCACCACCCTGCTTCCCAACTTTGAAAAAGTACCAAACGACAAACCATACTATGTTTTATGGGTTTTGTAAATATGTGGGACATGATGTCAATAAATGTCACTCACTTCAGATGATGCAAGAGAATACCTGTGATGCATTCCGACTACAGGAAGAGAAACATGGTGGTGATCATGGCAGTGCTAAAAGAGGTAGATACCAAAGAGACCCACGCATTGAATATGGGTGTAGTCATGGTTGAGGTTATGATGGAAGGGGAGGAAGACCCCCCAATTGTTTCAATTGTGGATAAATTGGTCATGTATCAAGTTTTTGTATGAAACTACACATGTTTTATGCATACTTCTACAGTCCCAAGAATGTCACCGAAGACTATCTTGACTTGTTGAAAAAGTGGGAAGGAGAGAAGTCCAATTGCAACATAGTGCATGTAAATCCATGCAAGAATAAGAAGGAGAATGAGGAGGTTGATGTCCAGGTAGTAACCTGAGGAGGACCAAAGACATACAAAAACTTTGAGCATGGTGAAGGCTCAATTTATAAGTCAGAAGGGAATATAAGGAAGGAAACACACCCCAATATAAAGTTTTATGCTTCCCAACAAAAACAATTTATGCGCGATGCATATAGAGATATGGAAGAAGAAAGGGAGTGCAAGGAGCTACATTTCATGACTTATAGGTCACTTGAGGAGGATGAGATATGAGAATATGTGCAACATGTGATGAAAAGTTCGCTAGAGGAATATTAGATCCGTGTAGAGGTACAATGAGCGATGCAAAAGTCACTGGAAGAGGCTCACGCTCATGAAGAATTACAACGTGCGACATAATGATCTTTGGAGGAAGCTCTCATGCGTGAAGAAATACAACATGCGACACAACAATCACTGAAAAAATATCTTAAAAATAATGAGTTGTGATGTGCTGAGTAGAATGCACATGAAGAACAATGCCTAGAAGAATTGTAGTGTGCAACACACACATAATCCTTGCATGACTTGGGTCATAAGGAATAACCTAAAGACCAAGTCAGTTATTTCTTGTGTTGCTATTTTTGATTGTTGAATGATCCATAGGTTGCAAATAAGTTGACATAGATGTTAGCTACCTACATGAGGGAACAAGGAGTGGAGGAAACCATATGATCTCCTCTGCCGGAAAGAGATGTGTTATCCCCGATATCTAGGGATAACTAGGAGATCATGTCTCGAGGCCCACAGGTCCTATACATGGAGTACCGAGAGAAGGATTGACCTAAGCATGGCCCTGGAGGGCCCATATTTATTCTTCTTTGCCAAATATGTCCTGTCAGCAGCAACAACTTCCATCACCACCGGCCTGGACTTACATCGGAGAGGACTCTTTCTCCATGAGGTAATTGGTCCAAGGTATCATGGTATGTGTCATATTTGATCATTATAACCCTCTTATATATGCATTAGGTTCCTTTCATTTCTGATGACTGCTTGGATATTACACTAATCCACTTGACCATTGTCGGGGTGATTGATGGGGTGACTTAGCAAGTTGATATTCATGGGTTTTTGTTAGCCACCAAGGAGGATTTGCAGAGCCATTGTCCACTCCCATCATTTTATCATTTTTACATCTTATACCCTGCACATCTATCTCATTCCCCTAGTCTGGCCATTAGGATGACCTTTGAGGGTTACACTTTGTCTTATGGGAAGAAGGGGATAAAGGCCCAGGGGGTAAAAGCAGCTAGTAAAAGATAAAATACATAGGAAACAAAACCTAGAGATGCTTCGCCCAGGGGATCCCCAGGAAGGCAATAGAAAGCCTCTCGATAAGAAACTAAATGGACCCTAAGAAAAATAATAAAACAAGACCTAACCAAGAGGATGGGAGGTCTCATCATGAGCTGGCCCATTATGTTCATAGGTATCCAGCAGTATGACAATGCCATCATCTGGTCACCACGCCAGGGAAGTGACCTTTGGTTACATGGCCAAGGGAAAGGGGGTCTCATCACGAGATAACCTTATCATCTCTGCGAAGATACCAGTGGGTAACACTGTCATCTCTGGTCACCAAGCCAAGGCAGTGTCCTCTGGTTAGACCTTGAAGTAAAAAGAAAGAAAAGCAATAAAAGAAAAATAAAGGCAATAAAGGGCTTGGAAAAAATGCATCCATGACGGGTACAACTCGCCTCCTACAAAGGCACCCACAGACAACACCTGCCCTTTGGTCTTACTATGACTGGACATCCCTAAAACCATGTCACCTCATGAAACATGGCTTGAATGATCTCCTGAGGAAACTTTCCATTTCTTGTGGGTATTAGCCCAATAGGTTATTTTGTTCGTCTTCATCAGCTTTGTATAGTAGATCCGTGTAATGTCTTTGAGCTCTTAGATGATATGCTAGGAATTTCATGCATGTATTTGATAAATTTAATGATGAAATATGATTTTCATTGCTATGATCCCGAGGACTGATGAGCCCATGGAGGGCATAGTACTTGATGTGCAGGACCATACCCAGCGAACAGGTGCCAGAGTACCGGTACACATGGGGAGATGATTAGCTCGAACCTCCATGGGGATGAAGAGCCCATTAGATGGTTTGCTTGGATGGCAGAGGCAGGGTAGCTTCGTGATGAGCCATTGCATGAGAAAGAAGAAGGATGTCATTACCCAGGATGCTTTGGAAGAGCCCGACCTAAGTGGGATCACCCACTGCAAATGAGATGATGGTTTTGATGGACAGGATGCCACCCAGAGCAGGTTGGACATTTTCTGGAGGATGTGGCAGTGTGTTGGGATCATTTAGCATGTGTGGCAGCTTGCAGGAGCCCTAGAAGGGCCAAATTTTTGCCTTTTGGATGCTGATCTTGCCCAAAAAGGGCCAATGTCTCCCTCAGAGGGGCCTGACGTCTCTCTTTTAGCTCATAATTTTGACATTTTAGCATTTAATGTGACAAATAATGTAATATTGTTAAGTCAGCCTTGTCAGCTATTTTGATGACCTATTTTTGTAATTAAAGGTCATTTGAATGATATAAAGAGAGGATGTTGCCTCTCATTTTAAACATAACACAACTCACTCTCTTGTGAGAGGATAATTTTTAGTCTTTTGTCTTGGTATTAACTCTTGGAGTTGAGGCACTACACTTGTGGGGGATCACCTTTGGCATGTTCATGGTGTTTTCTATCATTTGGAAGGTTTACAACTAGGGTTTGATAAGCTCTTCATTGATTTGTAAGTGTATTTCTCATGCAAAACTTCTTGATTGAATGGTTGTAGGTTAAATATCTTACATTTATGGTTACATTGTTATTATTATGCTTAATCATTGAAACCCTAGGTAGCAAGCACACAAGTAGGTCCTTGCTTCATGTCCCTGTTATCACCCCATAAATTATGAGAATCAACTGATGACTTGGATATTATCTATATCTAGTGTCTTTATTGACAAATGATTTTTCATTCTGGAAAAAAATAAAAAAAAATAAAATAAATAAAACAAATAAAAAGAAGAAAAAGAAAAAGAAAAGAGGGCATAAAAGAATTGAAAAGAAAAAGCCCCATGCAATAATATTAACTTGGCCATACCTTTCAAGCATGGCCAAGTTCTTTTTAAATTTGATTTTGCTAGGTTAGTGAATAAATATGACCATCCTATCTAATCCTGGTCAGATATCCCTTAGGTTAGAGTAGTGAATAAATTTGAACAGACTGTCTAATCCTGGTCAGATAGCCCTTAGGTAGAGTAATTTCTTAACCCAACAGTTTAATCTGGGTTAATTGTCCTAGGAAGATAGGTTAGCATGTAGGTTAGTTGCTTCATTTGCTTCACCACCCATGAAACCAGATTGATGAAAATGCTACACCATGTCTCCATTGCCTAAGAATAGTTTAGATGATGTCCCCTTGGTGGTGTCTATGTGAAAAATTGGGAAAAACCCAAAATATGCACTTATCCTAAGTTTCCCAACATATTTTTCTCCGCTCTTGGTATATGCTCCATGCACATTTCAACGATCCAGATCATGGTGCCCAGATCTACGGTGCACAGAGCATTCCGGACCCCCCTGACCGTTATACTTTTAACCGGGGGGGTTCGGAATCGGCAATAACATTGGCGCACATCCGGACGGCCCAGGGAAGGGTGCTTAAATCAACGGTCCACAATGGATTCCGGACCCCCTCCATCCGTTATAACTTTAATGGAAGGGGGGGGGGTCCAGAATGAGTAATAAAGGTCGCGCTAAGATTTGTGGCCAGGGAATGGGTGCACAGATCAACGGTCTACAATGGTTTTCGGACCCCCCTTGATGTTCTGTTTTTAACCAAAGGCGGGGGGGGGGTTCGGAATGAATATTCCCTTCGGTGGGCCCCTTGTCACATGTGGCGTTATCCTATTGGTCCAAAAGTCATATCCTTGTCTGCCATCTGACAGCTCTCATCACTCATGTACGTCATCTCCCACTTGTTCCACTTGCTCCCAAAGGTGTCTCATCACATAACTACTGTCAGTCCCTAATGTCAGTACCTAACCCTTTTTCACTCATGAACAACCCCTTATGGCGACTTTTACCTCTAATCACCAACCTCCACATCACCTGTCCATATGATTTGGCCACCATCACCTACCACCTCATCCCAAGTGGCTCGTTGTCCATTTATTATAGGATAACATACCCGTTATCCTGTTGACTTGTCTCCCACGTACAACTGACCCCAATTTTGAATAAAACTACCGTTATGCCCTTTTCATTCATTATTCTTCCATCACGCCAGAAAACTTACCTATTATTCCTCCATTTCATTCTTGTCGCCTTCATCCATAGTTAGTTGACCCCACTAACATATTGTTTATTGCAGGTACTATTGCAGAGATGGCGCCAAAGCCAAGAGTAGTGGAAGGAGAAGAGAATCCTTTTCTTCCTCCTCCTATCGACTTGGAAAAAATCCCGTTGGCTGATAAAGATAGATTGATCGCAGATACCATTTGTGACTTCGATTTTTTAGACCTCCAGTCATGGCTCCGAGAGGTGTTCTTAGACTAGAGTGATGAAATTGGACTCTGGGAGTCCAATTTGCCCCTGTACCTTTTCCCCCAGATACATCACTTTCCTAAATTCGCACTAAAATGCCAAGCCCACTATATTCCCAACCAGAGGGCCATCGTCTCTTCATCTGGAGACATCCTCTTCTTCATCACTCCTGAAGACATTGACCAGATGATGCAAATTCCCCGTACTGAGTCTGCGTCCCCTTTCAATTTAGAAATTCTCACTGAGTTATATCATAAAATGACCTTTCTCCAGAGAGCTCAGATATTCGAGCGTTTCCTCCCCACTTCTGCTCAATTCCCTTCCACAAATCCTTGTTACCCGTCATCCATGTTCTCCACCAAAGGAAACCAAATCATTTCTTCCCTTTGTGCCCTACTTGGTTACTATTCTGACCAATGGGTAGATGATCCCATCCTGGGTTTTCTGTCCATTTTCTCAAACGATGAAAAGCCCACAACGCAGTTCAATTACAACACCTTCCTGGCCGATAATATTCATGAACAGTTCATGAATTTTGGCACAGAGGGTATGTTCAGATATTCTTCTATACTGATATACATGTTCATTTACTTTCAAGTTGACAAATTCAGTTTCTCCATGCAGAAGATGGACACAGATGAAAGGCCCCAACCAGTCACAACTTAGACTTCTCTGCTTAAGCATAACTCCACAGAGTATAGTTTCAAGGTTTTCATTGATCTCTTCTATCACCCGGTGGTAAGCATGCTGAACGGCAGGCCCGAGCCACAAATAAATGAAGAGGTCCAGAGAATTCTACATCTCTCGTACAATGCAAGGATAGGAGACTGGTTCCTGTATCAGAACCACACTGAGATCAGAGATTTCAGGTGCGAATTGGCACCCTACAAGCTGCCAAAGCACGTTCTGGTAAGAATCTTTGCATTAGAGTATATTAGACAAATTATGAATTCAGACGACATTCATTTTGTCTCATTGAAGAAAAAACAACAGTTGCACATCAAGGGGAAGATACGCTCTTTTATCTGCAACAGTCGTGGTGCCGGAGAAGAGGCGGACCGGATGCTGAGAGAGATGAATTTTTTCTTAAGATTCCCATGGCACTATGATCCATATGGGATCATTTTAGAAATGGGGGTGAGAAATAAGAATATCTTGTATGTGCATGAGTCCAAGATCGAGATAGAAAAGTTTGCAAATCAGACAGTATGGGGTCTGTCACCTTAGTCGAAATGGAACAGCAAGGTGAAGTGGAATAGTAGGTTCCCTCGATGAGTGTGCCACCCACTACCACACCTCAGGTCCCTAAGGAAAAAAGGCCTCGATAAGAGTCGTCTCCACCTATAACAGAGGTGTCATCATAAGAGTTTCAGATGCACACCAAGAGGCCAAAGACTATTTCAACGCCTGGCGTGACAGTAGAACAAGAAGTATCGCATACCACAGTAACTACAATAGGGGTCAAGCCTGTCATTCCACCTTTCGGTTTGAGCCAACATAAGGCAATCACAACAGCAATACCGAATAAATCCATAGATTCTCCTCTGGATACTCAGCTAAGTAGGACTGGGCCCAAGTTGGGAATTTTCGAAAAGTACGAATTGATCAAGAAAAAGAACCAGACCCTCACTAGCAGTACTTACTCCCAGTTCCAGAAGCAGTCATCCATGGCGCAACATAGGCTACTATCTGCATTCGACACTGAAAGAGGTAGGATGCACATGGCCTTTTTACAGGCCCAGGTACCGGATCCCAAAGTGATCTCAGACTACCAGAGGGCCACCTTCGAATTCCAGGCGAAGGATGTGCATCCAGCAGATCAGATGGATCTGCACAAACAAATAGGGGAGATTGTTTTTCACACATTGGCACACGCTTCAGCTTCTGCAGAAAAATTTCAGGTATCATTGAACAATGCTCAGACACAACTCACGATGGAGAAAATATCATCTTTTGCAAAAGACAACATAATCAAGATGTTCGAGGAGTTGGTCCTCAAGATTGGCTATGATCCTACGAACGTCAAAGTGACACAAGAGATGATAAACAAGAAAAATGTAGACATCGCATCCTTAATAAAATAGCTGAAGCTCTCGCCCACAGAGAACTCACAGGCGAAGGAGATAACAGAGAAGGAAGGTGAGAAGGATGAGATGCTAAAGTTGCTCATGGAGAAAAATTCTTAGCTCAAAGAGATGGAGGCTGAGATGGAGAGGTTACTAAAAGAGAAATATCAGATGAAACCAATGGAATTCATTCCATTGAGTTCCATTCCCATCTCAGGAGCAAGCACAACAGTTGTGACAACAATTCCATCTGCAGCATCAGTGACACCACCAGAAGGGACAACAGACCTTGCCAAATCCATGGAGAAGATGAACCTGCAAGAAACAAAAATTAGTAGACTTAATAAAGAAGTTGAGAACCTCTAGGAGCTCAAAACTTCCTTCCAGACAAGCCTATCCAAAGAAAAGCAGGTAACAGAGCATCTCAGGAAAGAGTTACAGTAGCTCCAAAAGTAAACAATGGCAGGGAATACCTTGGATGAGGTCAAAGAGAATGCATGGACAACCATCACCAAGTCCATAAATGAAATCTATCCCATGATCCAAATCATGTTTGAACATAATGAGTTTCTCCAGAGGAGAAAATAGGCCATTGAGAAAATCAGAGTAGAATTGGGTGACATCCCAACACAAGCAAATGATATCATCAGGTTCCTAAATTCCAAGACCAGAGAAGAACTTGAAGAACTAAAGATCGAGGACAGAACATAGACTATACTTGAAGTAAAAAGAGTTTTAACCAAGAGAAGTCTAATGCTTCAACTTGAAGAAAAGGTTCAGGTCATGGACCAAGGAGTACAGAATTTCTTCAATAAGATTGATGCTCTCCAAAAGAAAGGCCTACCTGGTC
>JZKD02S2053806.1:16468-34223 GCA_000966675.3 Picea glauca | reverse complement strand
TTTAAAATCTCTTAAACCACTTTGATTACTTTGACCTTTTGAGGCTTCTAGATGACATATGAGGGTCCTCCAACTTCGTAAGGCCATAACTCTCAAACCATGAGGAGTTATGTGAGGTTCTACATACCACCAGAAATGGCATGACATGTATTATCCATATAGAATATTATTATATGAAAATATATCATAACTCATACCATTACCCATCAAACAAACTTAGGTCCATTACCCAAACCTGGGGTCTCCAACTTCTCATGGCCATAACTCTCTAACCGTGAGGAATTATGTAACGTTCCTCATACCACCGGAAATGACATAACAAGCACTATCCATCTAGGATATGTTTCCTGACAAATTCACTTTCTTTCATTTCATTATTCCACAATTAAGCATGGGTTCTCTTACTCCACAAAGCGTCTTCCCATGAGGGCTTTCACCATAAGGGGACCACTTTGGAGTTCATCCATATTTACTTCTTATCAAGAATGAAAAAACAATAATGAGTCATATTTACATCAAACAATATTGGGTCCATTACCCAAACCTTTGTGCTACGGGTCTTTCTTCAGGGGTTGACATCAATGACAACCAACTTTAATCAACATGCTCTCCTATAACAGTCTGCAGCAGTCAACAATATGTGAAATCAAAAACATAACTTTAGTTTTGTGTGCACATCCTGAAATAAGGACAATTGTTAACATCCAAATAATCGATATGCCAGTAATAAACTATTCTGTTATCTTAGGAAGAGACTGGAAATCCCTAACATGTGGATATATTTTGCTTGATGGAACACACTTGTCCATTCCCCGACATGGAAAGAATATAATAGTCCTAAGAGAAGGAAGAATTTCACCATACATAGAGAGTATTCCTCAATCGAATGTAAATTATCTTGAGGAATACTTAGGGTTGTACTCTATCTTTGTTGATGAGGGTGACACAACTTTAGAATAAACTGATTTAGAAGACGGTATGTGGCACATGCTCAAATGAAGGTAGTGGAGCTAGCATTATATTGTACTCACCTATAGGTAAAATCCACTACTTTTCTTATAGGTTAGAGTTTGCTTGCACGAACAATGTCACTGAGTTTGAAGCCTTACTGCTAGGCATCAAAAATTCTTATAACCTTGGTTGCGGCCACCTTACAGTTTTTGGTGATTCTGAACTTGTTGTGAACCTTGTGTGTAAAATCTATTCTCCTAGCAATAAGTTGATGAAACATTATACCCAAACTGTTTGGGTGCTTATCTCTAAATTTATATCATTTAACATCACTCATGTTAAGAGAGAACTTAATTCAATGGCTGATAGGTTGGCTATATTTTCGGAATCTCCTACTCAGAAACTTCTACCTCAAAATTTTGATTGTACTTTTCAATATTTATATCATCCTGGCATTCCAGATAATGTAGAATCATGGCAAGTTTTCCCTAATGATGAAGGCATTTGTTCTCTCATACAAAATGAATCTCTTAAGCCTAAGGAAATCATATATATGGAAGATGACAAATTTCCAAAAGGCTTGACTCCTCTTGAGAGTTCATTTTCATTGAGTGATGTGAGAAATAAAGAAACACATAAGGAAGAGGATTCGAAAATGAAAGTGGGTGATACTATTTCCTTTAACCTTGGGACCTATGAATCTCTAAAGATGGTTAAACTAGGTGCCCAATGTTCCAACGAGGAAAAGGCAAAATTCATGGAACTACTATGTGAATTTCAAAATGTTTTTGCATGGTCATCTGAGGATATTCGTGGTTTTGATCCTGCTTTCATACAACATGACATTCCTATCAAGGAAGGGATAAAACCAATGAGGCAAAAAAAAAGACCCATTAACCCCACACTTGAAGATACTATTAGAAAGGAGTTGGAAAAACTTTTGAAAGCTGGTATAATATTTCTAGTTAAGTATTCTGAGTGGGTTTCAAATTTGGTTCATGTTAGGAAAACAATTGATCAAATTCGATTATGCATTGATTTTCGCACATTGAATAAAGCTAGCGTAAAAGATCATTTTCCTCTCACTAATATGGAAACGATTTTACAATAGGTAGTGGGGTCACAAATGATGTCCATACTTGATGATTTATCTGGATATAATCAAATCAAGGTAAAAAGGACTAATAGATACAAAACCACCTTTACTACATGTTGGGGCACATTTTCTTATAAATGCATGTCTTTTGGCTTATCTAATGTAGGTGCCACTTTCCAGAGAGCTATGCAAATAGATTTTTATGATCTGATCGATAAAATTATCCAAGTATATCTTGATGATTTGACTATCTATTCAAAGAATCCATTGGATCACTTTGATCATCTCAGAAAATTTCTCATGCAATGCAGAAAATTCGGCATTTCCTTAAATCCTTCTAAGTTCATTTTTGGCATCACCAAGGGAAATCTCCTTGGACATATTTTTTTCTTATTTAGGAATAAGAATAGATCCTGAAAGGATTGCTGCTATTCTGAACCTTCCTGCCCCCACTTCCAAAAAGGAGGTTCACGCCTTTATGGGCATTATCAACTTCATTTGTAGGTTTGTTCCTGATTTTGATTTAATGGTTAAACCAATTCATAATCTTCTAAATCAATATCGCTCCTTTTCTTGGACAGATGATGTCAAAAATTCTTTCGTAAGGATTAAGAAGGAAATTATTTTTACATCAGTTCTGGTGAAATTGGACTTTAAGAAAGATTTTATTATATATAATAATTCCCTTGAGGAAGCAGTTTTTTCTATCCTCCTGCAACGTGATGACTAGAATAATGAAACAAATATAGCTTACATGAGCCAAAGTTTTTCAGACAATGAATTTAAGTACTCTTGTATTGAGAAACATGCATTTTCTCTTGTTAAAGCTGTGGAGAAATTTCGCCACTTTATCCTAGGGAAACACACGTAGGTAAAATTCCCTTTACATGTTGTCAAGTTTTTTCTTTCACAAGCTTATCTTTTAGGAAAGCTTACACATTGGCTTGACAAAATCCAGGAGCATGATTTAACCATCATGATTTCAAAAACAATTAAGGGATGAGACTTATCCCTTCACTTAGCTCAACATGATGAAGCATGTGAAGAACTTGATGATCAGGATAATCCTCTTTCAACACTCTTTTATATTGACAGTCAAACCATTTCTATTGTTGAACACCCCTGGTGTAAAAATTTGGTGTATTACTTGCAATATCAGAAATTCCCATATGACTTAGATCCTCATCAAAGGAGAAGACTCCATCTTGATCTTCCAGGTATATTATTTTTTCATAATTTTTGTTCAGAAGGTATGCCGATGGAATATTACTTTGATGTGTGAATAATGAGGAAGCACATAAATTGTTACAGGAAACTCATGGATCTTCAAATTCTGTTGTGCATGTTGGTGGCCACTTTTATGCTAAAGCTATTGCTTTTAAAATCATCAGAAATGGTTATTATTGGCATTCAATTTTTCGAGATTCTTATAAATTCGCAAGATCTTGTGACAAGTGCCAAAAATTCGTTGGGAAAGAGCATCTTTCTACTATGCCTTTGCAACTTGGTTTCTCTGATTTTCCTTTTTCAATATGGGGCCTAGACTTTATTGGTCCTATTAATCCTTCGTCTTCCATAGGGTAGGTTTTCATTTTGACAACCACTGATTATTTCACTAAGTGGACTGAATTTGTTCCTCTTAGACGCTCACAGGATGAACAGGTAATTTCTTTCCTAGAAACTAATATGTTCTCCATATTTGGCATTCCTGTAGATATTTTTACAAACAATGGTCCCACTTTCATTTCCTCTAAATTGACTCAATTTTTAGCTAAATTGGGGGTTAAACATTTCACTTCATCATTTTATTACCCCCAAGGAAATAAGCAAGATAAGTCTACTAATAGAAATATGTTTAGGATCATAAAGAGGCTCATCGAAGAGAAGCCTCATCAATGGAAAACCCTTCTCACTTACACCCTTTGGGCAGATCACACTACCACCAAGGTAAGCTCAGGTTGCACTCCCTTCTAGCTTGTTTATGGTCAAGAAGCTATTCTACTATTCTACGTACTGATCTGGAACTCTCCTCTCTATGACTGATGCTACAGATTGAATAATTAAATTCTTCTAATGTCCCTCAAAGGATAAATGAACTATTAGCCTTAGAAAAACAAAGAATGTTTTCCTTGGAAAACATAAAGAGAAGACAACAAACTGTAAAGAAATATTTTAACAAACGTGCAAAGGCTATAAAATTTAAAGTAAATGAGAAAGTCTTTCTTTGGGACTCATCCCATGCTGACAGAGGAAGGCATTCGAAGTTTCAGAAATTATGGCTAGGTCCTTTCAAAATCACTTTTGTCCTAGGCGCAAACTCTTATCTTTTAAAGGATTTGGAAGAGCGAGTGTTTTCCCATAGTACCAATGGTTCCCACTTGAAAAACGATGTGGAACCAGTTTGATTGATAGATTCCATGTGGGAATCATTATTGTATATAGAATTTTGTTTCGTTGTTTTATTTTGATTTTTTTAATTGATTTTTTTGAGTTTCTGTTGTTTCATTTTTCGTTACCAGAAATTAATTTTGGATCAGTTTTGCCACAACAATTCCATTCTAGAAACATTGTTGGTCAATAACAATAAATTTTACACAGTTGTCACTATGTCCTCCTTTTAGACATCACTGGAAAAAAAAAAAATTCAGTACTGCAGATAGATAGATGATTTGGTCTTCTTCCCTATTTTGTTTTATCCCTTTCTTCCCTCCATCCTGATATTGAAAAGAGCATATCAAAAATTTTCTCCTTAACACGAAGAAACACTTTTACTATGACTGATCGAATGTTATGCATACAGGACCAAACACCCTCATATGTACCACTTTTCATGAGTTATTCCCAAAATCCCGGATCATTTTTTCCCTTAAGCCATATTTTTCCCCCTGTTGCATACGGTCAATAATTATTTGATCTATCTTCATCGATATGCTAAAAAAAACATTATGAGTTCTTAATATGTTGGAAACATATTTCCTTGTGGAGTCTCCATCTTGTTGACACTCAAAAATGAAACATAAGGTACCTTCTTGCAAATGATTGCAAACTCCTTATTATTTAAGAATATACTAATAGGTGGGACCCCTTGTGTGACTTATGTGATTATGACGGAGAAGCGACACTTACATTTTATGTGTTTATGACGAAGAAGCGACACTTACATTTCATGTGTTTATGACTTTGTTGTGACACAAACTCTACAGTTTATTTTCTTTAAACCACTGTCAAAATAATTATTACATGACGAAATGGGCAAGGTGACTAAACAGGAAACAATGCTATCTAAATTATCTCTCGCAAAGTGTGACTGTGTTTCCTTTGAATGGATGAGGAATCTACACTCCAGTTTTAATTTGTATATTTTATATAGTGTATGGTTTAGTTGGGTGATCACCTTGACCCTTTCTACAAGTGTTGCATTGTAAGTTGGGTTGTGATTTAATTACCACTAGAAATTTTTTATTATATGTGAAATGGGAATAATGGAAAGGGTTGGTGCATTTGCAAAATTGGAACATTGGCAAACTATTGTATAGTCGGCTTGTATTAAGTTGATTTGGATGTATTATTAGAACAATATATGTGGCAATCCCTTCCATCATACCATTTTTTCGCTAAATACAACCCCTTCATGATCCCAATTTCACTTATCCCTTCCATGTTCTGTGATATTTATCTTTAAGAGAAGTTTGTATGGAAATAAAGGAAAGTTAACATGGAAGAGATTGATGACTGATATTATGGGATATGTCTTTACATAGTTGATGGTTTTTATTGATTTTTTGAACAATATTCATAAATTCACCCCCCTCCATGATATCACTTTATGCTAAATACAAGCCCTCCATTTTCCCAATGACATTTTGATGGATAGATTGCATGTGTCTTGTAGTAAATGATAGATCCAACTCTTGATTTATGTAAGAAAAGTCTCATGTATGGGTTATTAATAAATTCATGATTGATTAATTATTGCTACAAGATGATTTTTTTCAATAGAGACAGTAAAGGCCGAAATAACATAGGCAAAGTTAACTGGCAGCGAGGCCATAGAAGGCCTCGATTTTCTATTCATTTTGATGTTGATCCACAAGGTTTGAACCAACTGTTTCAAGATAGGTTTTTTAATTTGGTTGGCCATGGTATCTTGCATACCCAACCTGATAGACCCCCATTTCAGCCTCCTCAGAATTTTCCTAGAATTCTTGTTCCTCCACATGTGTCATTATAGCCCGAAGTCCCTGCTAATGATGGTTGGCAAGAAATTGTCCACCAGCCTGTCTCCCACCACCGTGGATGGCCTGATGTGTCCCTACCTTTACCACCACCAATTAATCCCAATGTTTAAATTACTCTCGTTGTTTCACCAGTACAATCCTCACACGCTAGCAAAATATTAAAAACTAATATCCCACAACATGTGCAAGACAAAGGAAAAGTAACAGTTTCCCCCTCCAATCCATCCACAGACTCTTCTAAGTCTGTGTCTTCACGCCTCCACCTAAAAGATGACTACTCCCATGTGATCAACGAAATACAACCTGAAGGGTCTAACCATCCAAGGGACACTTAAGAAAAGTCAGTTGGAGACAACAATGAGAAAAGGAAATATGCCTCGCAAAGCAGCAAATATGGATTTTAAAGGTTTTTATGATTTTCAGTGATGAAGACAGTATTTAATTATTTTCAACTTTTGGGTACAACAAGATTTATTTTGGATATTTTTGTGGATAAAATGGATATGTTTTTTTTTAGGGATATGCCCTTAAATTTTGTTGGTATTTAAATATTCAATTTAAATGATATCAATGGGACCTACAAGGGTGTTATATGATCCAAATGATAAAATTTTGTATTTTATATTTGATGATTGGAAAAAGAATGATGGGAGTCACAAGGGGTCCTACCTATTTAGTAATTATTAACTAAACCCTTATTTATATATTATTATTAATTATTTCTCCCTAAACCAACTAGTTAAGTTGAATTGACTTAACTAAAGAAAGTAGTTGAACTACCTCAAGTTATTCCTTTCATTGATTCTACAATTTATTGCCTTGTGTCCAAAATTTCCACAAGTATAACAATGTCTAAGAAAGAAATTTTGATACCTAGGAGTAAGTGATATTCTTTTTGGTGTGGTACATCTGTGTTCACGATCTATTTGTTTTTCCTTCATAATGATTGCTTTCATACCTGATGGGAGAGGATCTTCTTGATGTCTCATTCCTTCTTAATTCTAGTCTTCTATATTGTTCTTCAACTTGCTTTGGAGTGTTGGTTTCATCATTTTCATCTTTCTTCTCTTTTTTTGTTGTCTTCAAATTGTCATTGTATCCTAGTCATGTCTTGTCATTTGGAGATCTTTTACTTCTAAGGATCTCATTTAATTTTTCAGTGTTTTTTTCGAACTTCTTCAACTTTTCTATTGTCAATAGTATCTCCCCTTTTGTGTGATCCAATTCTGCTTTCACTTTCTCATAATCTTCTAATTGTTCCTTCAAGCTAGCAATGGTCTTTTCAAGCTTGTAATTCTCTTCTTCACAACTACTCAATTGACCTTTTAGTATTATGTTTGTGTTTCTAATCTTTCTATTTTTAGTTTCAACATGCTTAAACTTTTCAGTATTCTCATCTTCTTGTTCACTCTCTACATTGTCTTTGTATCCCCAAAAGGAATCAAGGTTGGTTTCTTCATCTGAATATTCTTCAGAAATGATTTCTTCTTCTTTAGAACTCTTTTAATTATCATCTTGGGTTTCTTGGGTTATGAAGAGGACTTTTCCTCCGTAATTATCTTCTTCATCACTCTCATATGAGGAGATGTCATCATGCTTGGAGTAGAATCTATTTTTATTGTTGAGACTTCTCTTTTTATAGTAGCATTTTTCAGCAATATGTCTTATTATACTACAGTTAAAGCATTTGAGAGGAGACTTACCTTTGTATCTGCTAGTTCCCATCTGGAGCCTTCTTACGAAATTTGTTATTTCTTCATCAAGGTCATTATCCTTGTATTTTGTCTTATTTATGGCTTTAAAGGTTGCTTCATTGTTTGGTTGGTCACTTTTTGTACATGTTCTCATTTCATATGCTATAAGAGACCCATGTAATTCATCCATTGTCATTTTGGTCAAGTCCCTAGTTTCTTCAATGGCGGAGACCTTAGCATCATATTTCAAGAGAAGTGATATCAACACTTTTTGCAACCAAGGATTCATTGAGGTCTTCACCTAATCCTCTGATAAAATTAACAAATTCATCAACTCTAAGAAAATAGGTTGCAATATCTTCCTTTTCATCCATCTTCAAATTTTCAAACTCTGCTCTATGTTGTTGAAGCTTGACCTGCTTAACCTTTGGATCACCTTCATAGATACTCTTGAGTTTGTCCCATACCTATTTAGCAGTGTTGCAGCCCATCACTTTTCTAGAAATGGTTGGTGACAATGCTCCTAGAATAAAATGTTTGGATTTTGAATTACAACTCATAATATTCTTCTCATTTGGATCGGTTTGAGCATTCTTTGGGATTACATAGCCATTTACAACTGAGTACCAAATGTCTACTCCCAAATCTGTTGGGTAAGTTTTCACTCTATCACTCCAGTATGCATAATTTCTTCCATCAAATCATTGAATCCCATTTGGAATGTGCTCATGGTCATCCATCTCTGCTTAGTATCTTCCTTCCATTGGTTAAATTGTTCTGAAGGAAACCTTCTATGATACCAATTGTTGGAAATACTGAGAGGGGGGTGAATAAGTATTTAGATAAATTAGTATTTTTGAACTTGTACTTCAATTAGATCATGTATTCAATTTATATCCAATCAACAATGAATACTATCCAATGAAAAATGAAGAATGGTATAAGAGATAGACCAATACACCATGCACAATATATAAGAAGCAATCATGTATTATAGTTCAAATGAAGTAATGACTTCCAAAGGTAGCTACAGCTTCCAAATATAAAGGGAGGGATAAACCTCCAAAATCAAGATACAATCCTCCAATATCAAGAGAGGGTTGACCTCTCCATCATTTCCCCTTCCTTCCACCCAATAATATATGAGAGATAATAAAACTTTACATTAAATTATCACCATCAACCAACCATCACATAGAACCTGATAATGCTTCATCAGACTTCTTCAAATTCTGAAATTCTTCACTTCTTGGAATAATTTGATCCTATAGATAATATTACTTAATGTATTCTCTAAAACTCCTCCAAGTTTCACTCCTTGAATCCTCTCAGAAAAGGAGTTATAGAGAAAATGGTAGACCTTATTCAATTTTGGTTTATTCAATAGAGTGAACTTTTACATAATTCCCCGCACTCAATATTTAACATCAGATTCTAAAATTCATTCACCGAAAACTATAGCCTGTACACTTTCCAATTCAATTGGTCTCATTTCATTTGGATTCTCTATGAAGACGTTATGACTATTTTACCCGGAACATTTGTTTATGACTAGCTTCAGGACTAATCAAAAACCTATCTTCCACAAAGCGTATCTCCAAAATTATAGTGAATAAACAGCTGAAATTTTTACAACAGGTACCTAGATATGTATTCTAAATATCCTCCAAATTTCACCATCTGAATCATTCTAGAAACAAAGTTATAGCGAAAATGGTAAGATAACCTGTAAATAACATACCTTAGAACACATCACCAAAATACTTCATCCTCCCTTGAAATTTAGCCTTCTTTACTTCATATTTCCTCAGACATTCGAATTATATCTCATCGTTCATTAATAAACGTGTGTGTGTTAAAAAATAAATGTATAATGAGATGTATTTATACCCTTTATGTCACTTCCTTTTAACATTAGGTTCGACATGTAGTTTCTTCTTCAATTCACATTGTCATCTTCAAAAAATCATTTTTTCTCAATCGTGAGGATCCACGTGACGTGCTACATACCACCAGAAGCAGCATGACTGATCAGGGGATCAAATTTTGCTCAAATTTCAAAGTGCTCGGAATGAGACAAAAATAGTACCATTGCGTCCATCTCGTCTTCTTGAATCCGGCGGTATATTTACTTTGAACGGACTCTGTATGGAGAAGATATCGTGATCTGTTCGTCAAGCCAAACAGGCAAAAAAATTTGATGCTCACTGTACCATTCCGTACGGTCTAACGTGGTAGGGACGTACAGGCTGTACAAACGTACAAGGGTGACGTGGCAGATGTTGGTTGGTTAACAATTGTCGAATCCAGAGCTGACACGTGTCCTTTGTTAGCCAATGGCCCAATCCGAGGGCGCCGCGTGTCACTCATTGTTTGGTTAATGGGTTTTATGTAAAATTGTTGGAGTCTGCGGGGTTTGACCCCCGGACCTCCCACACCTCATAGCTCCTTCACACGACTGCCCAACCAATAGGCCACAAGTTGTTTCTTATTATGTATGTGCGTTGTAATGTATTTAAATTTACATATATGGCCATTGGGCGGGGGGCCGGGCCAGGGCTTAGCCCTGGCCCGCGGTTCTTTGTTTGTATATAACATATACCATATGACCCAAACCTCTGTGGAATGGGCGCGTTATGTGTTGTATTGTGTAAATCCGCGGTCCTTTGTATTTCACATACGACCCACAATCATATTATATGTTATGTGGCCCTATTGTAATATAATGTGTGGGGGTTATTCTATGTAACCCATGGTTTTCCATATGATCGGAGCGCGGGAAAGGAGTTCCAACGGTTATGACTGTTTAACCACTTTTGCCCATGCGCGAGGTCACATTACCCATATGCCCAGGTGCCTAGGTGGTTAGGGGTTGGCGTGCCCTTAACCGTTCTACAATTTGCACCGTTGGTGCGGTTCCACCCAGTGCTGGGTTTTCACGCTTTAAAATGCGTGTGAGCTAGGTTCAATCAAGAAGGGTGTGTTTTGTAGATGCAGAGACAACAAGCTTGAAGAGGGAGACTTTTAGGAGGCCTAACTTCTTCATTTTTTGACCGATTGAGGTGCTGAAAGAGCCCAGACAGGGGTTTTTGGACGCTCTGAAGCCATCGGAGAAGTCAGTTTGTCAGTTTGAGCATTGTAAGGCATGTTTTTGAGCACTTTTTGAGAAATTAATAATAATGATCCATTGGAAGATGGACCAGGAGATGTAACCTAAGAGAGGGGTGAACTCCTTTATCAATTGTTGTGCTTATGTGTTTATGTTCATTGATTATGATGTTGTCTATGTGTAATTTGCATAAGTAATCCTTTAATCTATGTGTTGCAAACTGATCCATTTTCTTTAAACACATAACATTCACTTGCAATAATTTTCAAGTTTTTCAAGTCTTCTTCATTTTTTAGATCAATGACTTATACTATCCATCCATGGGTGTTGTGTTTGCATGTGTAATTTCCTTCATTTATATCTACTTCGATCAACTGTGGTATCGAAAATCCAATGGTTAGGGTTGAAATCAATGACAACAACCAATCTTCCAACAAATCACTACCACTGTCCTTGTCACTATCACATCCATATCAATCAATTTTTCACTGTCACATCCACAAAACCATATCTACTCTCATCCACATGAAACTCATTCCAATATCACCAAGAGCATATATCAAACCATATGCTCAACAACACCAACACATGCCTCTACCAAGAATGTACCAAGATCACTACATACAAACACAAGATATGTGTCTCAACCCAATACCAACCTATATCATGTATCAACGATGCATTGACTTGTACCTCGACCTGTACCATCAACCATGTACCACAACCTGTACCAAAACAAGTGCATCAACCATGCACCAACACCTGTACCAAACCGTACATCAACCATGCACCAACACCTGTACCAAACCGTACATCAACCATGAACCTCAACCTATACCAAAACATGCATCAACCATGCACCTCAACAGCATACCATGTACCATACCATGTGCCAACCATGCACATCAACCATGTACATCAATCATGTACATCAACACCATACGCCAATAAACCAAGATATGAACCAACAATGTATCTCACCAAGTATACCTCAACCAACATGTACCATGCATCCAATGATGTGCCTCAAGTCATAAACGAAATCTCACAAACACATGCCTCAAGCATTCTCCTCAATATTACCAATATACAACCTCATAACACAATATACCAAGCTTCAAGTATGCACCATAACATGTAACCAAATCATACACCAATATAGCCAATGATGCTTCTAATCAATGTACCATAACATCGCCAAGATGTACCATATCACATACTATCATTACCATGCATGTACCATAACACCATAACCATAACCCTTAAGATTTACCTTTGATCCTATAGTTGACTTGTTGTATTGTAACCTGACCTATAACTCTTCCACAATATTGAACAACCTGGTACCAACATCCCTTCACAACCTTCCACATGTCCTTTTTCATATACACAACTTGCTCTTCTACAACTCACAGATATCTGCACTTTCCTCCCCTGCAGCCTGTGTACATATGAACCCTTTTGACATGAAACTCATGGATACCTCAAAAACTAGGGTTAATCAAGCTTGATGCAACTCTGATACTTTCACCTTCAACCTTCCTTCACAACCTTAGAAAAATGTCGTCACAAACTAGCCAAAATATCACTATACTAGACCATAACAATCAAAAGATAGATATTCAATGTAAGTGTGTGTATACAAATGATATACTCCTGAGGTGTTTATACAATTTTTCATAGTAACCTATCTCCTTACTTTAGGGATTTCTTGTTTCAACCACTTTACCCTTTGACTAAGACTTGTAACCAACTAGGGGCTTCTTGACCACTCTTCGAGGATTCCAACTTACAAGGCCATATCTCCCTAATCATGAGGAACCATGTGGCATTACACATCTCACCAGAAATGGCACAACATGTACTATTCATATATGATAGTATTCCCTTCTATTACACTTTCCATCATGTCCATATTCCTCATTCAACTTCGGGGACTAAGACCACACCATCAGGGCTACATGTAGACTACATCAAATGTATCCAACTAACTCATCATCAATATTGATCATACAAATGTCAATCAATTGTACAACATCTTTGGATCTCTCCAAGGGTTGACATAAATCTCCAATATCACTCTCCAAGGGTTGACATCAATGAAAACCAACTGTCAAACCAATTGTCCAACAATATCCCCCTTAGACATTGATGGAAACACCAACATTTATGGAAACACTTAGACATGGAAATTCTCATGCTCATGATCCCTCTGTGATCATAAATCTTCATCAATGTTTCTATCTATCCCCCTTTGACATCAATGACAAAGGGTATCTCCCCTTGGGGATGTTCCCCTTGTATTCATGCCTCCATTATGTCCCTTCATTTTTTACCAAAGGTTACCTCCCCTTATCGATATGTCTCCTCCTGATACTATACCTTCTCTAACCAATCATGGGAAAAAGGAATAAATCCCCCTATGGGTATGTCTCCTTGTTTGTATGCTACTGATATTCCTTTCTAGATATCTCTCTCTAATGATATGCAAGATGTAGAAATACTTTTGAAATATTTTCTTTCCTCTCTTCTAGTGCTACTTATTGTCCATTTGTGCTTCCTCTTGAATTTCACTGACATATATAAAAAACATTCAAATTTGGATTTATTCATTTACTTGTCATGTTCACTTGACCATATTGTTCAACATTGTTTTCTATTTCCATGTTTTGATGTGCCTTTCACTTCTTACCTTTCTGATTCCAACTGATTCCAATTTTAAATCCATTGTTATGCATCTTCTTTGACCCATGCTCTTTGTACCTACTAAGTATGTCATGAATCCATCTATGTCCATATGTCACAAATTTTCCATAACCTTGCTACTCAATTGTCCACAATGTTGACCCATCTGTCATTGTACCATTTTGAAAACTTCTCTTAAATATACTACAATTGATCATCACATGTTCCTATTTATCAGACTAAATCAAAATAATTCCATTGATCTGATCTATCTGCTCATCAAACTTTGCATGTCTGGAACAACATGTACTAAAGATATCCCTGCATGAATGTATATTTGTAATAGAATCATAAACATATGTCTTCCAATTGATACTTTTGTGGAAACACTACTTCTCAACCAATCAAACTAATACTTTGTACTTATGTTATCTGACTACTCTAAATCTGTGTATCCAATCACTCCTTGAAGGATGGTTCTCTTATCTGTCTCTGCTACTACACTAAGTCCCCATGTTTAACATAAATATTTATTGGGAGTATCCAAGACAGATGGCTCAGAAAAATACTCGCTATGATGCAGAGTAATATTCCTCTTTGTCTATGGACTCATCATCTTTCTAAACTCTGACTTCTTCCTTTCTTCACCTAGATTGATATTGCACTATAATTCCTTAAAGTACAATCTATTGAACATGTTCTTTATTCACATGCTCTTCTTTTCTTTCTCGTACTACTGCAAAACCTATAATCTCTAAAACTTGTTCTTATTTTCTTTCATTTCTTCTCCAAACCTTTCTGTATCTGACATCTTTCCTTTTCTCTGTAGATCTTTCTTCATCTCATACCATTTCCAATCTTGAGATCTCTGGGACCTGGTCTTTATTCATATGTTATTATTGTTTTATTTTCCATACATTATTATATCTGATATCAATGTTCTCTTTCATGGAGGTATCGATCATGCTTCTACAATCATGAGCTACGTGTCCATAATTATGGAACTTGTAACATTCAATGTCATGTGGTGCCACATAATCTTTTCTTGTTTGAACATTTCTTTCATAATCCCTGCAATCTACAACTTTATGTCCAAATTTAGTACAATAAAAACAATGACCATAAAATAATTTTACATACTTGGTGTAGTGTCCCCAAGGTCGAGCCCCATTATAGATCATGATATATATAATGAATTGTAAATGTGTTATATAGGCTGGTGAGCCAAGTTTTGTATAAGCCAGAAGGCTTAGGTGTTTTTTAGGCCAGGAAGCCTAAGTGTTTGAAGGCTAGGAGCCTGTTGTTGTACTTGTATGTATGCAGAATAATCAATAAAATATAAACACCACCAGGTGCAGACCGACCACAATGAATGAGTGAAGGGGGAATGAGCATCCACAGAGTGGGCAAGAAACTAGGGGCTGGAAGGTGGGAAAGGGGTTGAGTGTTGAGCCTAGGGGCTAAGCCTAGGGGGGGCTTAGGCCTGGAATAATATTTTAATATTATTTCCTAAAAATCCATGTGCATATTATTTTATCCTAAGTTCCTTGCAAAAAGGAAAGGCGTGTATAGGGAGGCATGCAAATGGAACACATGCAGTTCCCAGGGTGACAAATGTCCACCCTGACACATGCAAATAAAACATAAAGGAATAGCTCGGGAGGGGGTCTCGCATTCCATTCGACCTGGACTGCACTGAGAAGGGGGGTACGAGCCAGTCGGCAGGAGACCTCGTGTATGTCTGTGACAAGGGGGGGAAAGCCTATGCGGGGTGCTAAAGAATGCGTGTTTACCCTTGTTCAGAGCCGTGGAGTCTGTCTGTGAGAGAAAACCAGTGTGTGCATTCCCTAAATGAAGTGTCCATGTCAATTTCAAGAAAGAGTCTATGTTTTCCCAGGAAAAGTTGAGCGAGCTTGTGCATGGAACCCTATTCAGAAATCTTGACCGTGAGAATATCTTGTGGCTGCTGAACCAGTTCTTGGGAAGCCTGTGTCTATTTTCCCTTTGTTTGTTGTGGCACACAGTTCTGGACTGCGTGAGGCTTGTTGGCCTGTGAGCAACTATTTCCAAGTGAAAGAGTTTGCTGGGAAGTGGTTTCTTCCAGAGAGTGCCCAGCACCAGCTACAGGCTCTGAGACTTCCTGATCCGGCCTTTTGCCGAGACCCAGAGAGGGTGGTTAGCACCGATGGACTATGCGTCTGAAGGTGTATACTCCCGGGTGGAACAGGCATGTGGGGAATGAGACTCTGGCAGTAGTGGGCATAAGATGGCATCTTTGGGAAGAATCCTTCTAGATATTCATGTGTTGTTTTCCCTGTAACCTCAGCCTAGCCTAGGATTCCTTGCCTTGGGGTGGAGCTCAGTCCCAGCTCGGGGGTGATTCACTGTTGAGATGATGAGAAATGTGGTCTAAGGTTGGGAGGTTTATGGAAGGCCTGCACTTGGTTGGTGGATTTCACCACGATTACAAGATAAGTATTTAACTATGTTCTTATCACATTTTGTATGACTGAGCTACATAAATTATCATGTTTTCCGCTGTGCATATGAATTACTGTTAAATGCTATGGATTGTTAATGGTAGCAGAAAAAGTATATGTTTTTACTCTGCGTTAAATGTATTTCATTACTTGAATGCATGTTATTATATAATGCATGTATGAATTATAGTGAAGGGGGTGTATAGATTGTTACATAGTGCATTAAGCTCTGGGTAAGCAAAAAGGTACACTACACTTGGGAGTGAATGATCTTCTTTGTTGTGTAGTCCTTATGAATTATAGCCTTGGTTGATCATGATCTTCTCTTATGTGGATCTCTTCATCGTGGTTGAAGCTTCTTTGTTGTCTGAATGTGGTAGGTCTTATTGAAGATGTATCTCTATTATTCTTCTTTTATTCTTGTTGACCATGATTCCTTCCTTTGAGTAATTCTGCATAAATCTTACTCATTTCTTCATGTTTATTTTATGGCATCATGGAATGTTTCTCTTCATTATCTACTACTAATGTGGATGTTTATGTCTCTTCAATGTTCTTATTGAGCTTGACGATTTTATTTCTCAATGTGAAAACTTTTTCTTCAAGCTTCTCAACCTCTTTTTCTTTCTTCATCATCTGAATCTTCATGACTTATTATGTTCGCTTTGCTTCTTCAATTTGGATCTTCAATGTGATGATTTTTTTTTCAAATATTCTCTCTTCTTGATCAAATTTTGCTTCAAGTTGATTTAAGTCGTCGGTTCTTTCCTTAAGATGACCTTTCAATATCTTCTCTCTCTTGTTTTCTTCCTTTCTTTTGGTTTCCAAAGAATTCTTCTCTTTTATTGCTTCCTTTCTTAGTGCTTCTATTTCGTCTTCCAAACACTGCTTCTCTTCCATCTAAATTTTGTATGTTTCTTCAATCCTTCTAACTTCTTCTAGATGAGATTGTATTTTCATGATGACCTGTTGGGCTTCTTTGGAATGTTCTTGATAATTTTTCTTGGCTAATTGTTCTTCAAGTGACTGGTTCTTCTTCCTTTATTTGGTTAGTTCATCTAGAGCACTGGTTAATTTAGCTTCAAGATCCTTTTCCTTTTCAATCTCAAGATTGTATTTTATTTCGTTGGGTTGTTCTGTCTCATCACTTTCAATATTCAAATAAGGGAATTCAATTTCAAGATATTCGCTCTCTTCACAAGTAAAGAAAAATAACTCACTTATATTGACTACAAACTCTTCTTCTTCTGAATCTGTATGACATGATGAGAATATTACCTCTTTTCATATTTTTGTGTTGAGTATTTTCGAAATTGTTTGCCGGATAATTCACAGTAGTTTTCATTGTCATCGACATTTCGAATCCGAATCGGGATTCATCATCAGGACTAATCATCAATTGATAGATTTCTAATCTCGTTCAATTAATAGTTAATATGCAGGATGTTTTTAAGAATCTAACCTAGGTCGGTTGTCTAGAAACCTAATCTACAGAGTTTTAA
>JZKD02S2053762.1:30498-53254 GCA_000966675.3 Picea glauca | reverse complement strand
CATCCCCACCCTTCTACAAAACTGCTCAAGGGAACATAAGTGCTCTTGCAAACCAAGAGGTGATTTAGCAATCAATATAAGGTCATCCGCGTACAAAAGAAGCCTTATAACGAACTTGCCCAAATGGATACCTTCACCCCCTTGCGAATTTAGCCACTCTTCAAGCTTGTCAATATATAACCCAAAAAGGGTAGGAGACAATGGGCAACCTTGCTTGACCCCGATAGAGATATAAAGGGATTCGGACGGGACCTAAAGGAAGGCAGGCCAGGTGGTGTTTCCGTCCTAGGAGAGGATAATCTCGCTCGTATGTAGATCCTTAGGTAGGAAGGGTGGGAGCAAGAGTGAGAAGCACCTGGAGGAGATCCATTCAAGAAGCATCCAGGCAAGACTCGGGGGCATCCAGGGAATAAGCATCTGAGGGAGGAATGTGAGGGCTCATATCGTTCGTTGATCGACGAGCATCTGAGCGATCTGACTGAAGGGAGAACTGAGCTGGTGGGGGCCCAATCCCGTCAAATCACGATAGCTGAGTGGGCTTGGAGCACCTCGATATAGAGAACTTTTCTCCCATTATTTTGGGTTATTTAAAATTGTAATTCTTATTAAGCCTTTTTATTATATAATTATTATTTATATAATATTACATTAAAAAAAACTATTATTATAATAATATATTGGATTTTTTTTTTACATTAATATTTATTTAATTATTATGATTATAGATTATTTAAAAACCCCAATATAAATGTTTATTTAATTATTATGATTATAGATTATTTAAAAACCCATATAAATGTAAGTATATGGTTCAAAGTTGATTAACATTTTCAAAATGTAGAAATCTATTCTTAAATGGTTTAAGATTAGTTAATATTTTCACTATTTCTACATATAATTGAATATATAGAACTGTTTATATTAAATTGTAAATATAATTTTTAATCAAATCATTAATCAAAGTAAATATTGATTTAAATTTAATACAATTAAATTATTTTATTTAAAAAAATTAATTTTTTTTAAAAATTAGATATATTTAAAATTTTGAAAATTATTACAACATCCTAAATATATTTATTATTATTAAAAAAAACAGAAATCAAAATTTCTATATTTAAAATATAAATATGATTCTCAAAATTCTCCTTAATTTTATATCCACTCCTATTAAAATAATAATTAAATTTTCAATTTTTATTCTAAAACTCTAGAAGATATGTTCAAAATTCACTGCCATTAAAATAATATTTAAATTACAAATTATTATTCTAAATATTCTTAAGATCTTGAAGATATGTTCAAAACTCTCTTCCATTAAATAATAATTAAATTACAAATTATTATTCTAATTATTTTTAAGATATTTTTGAAAATCTTTGGAGTTTGCAATAAATTTTTCTTACTTCCATATTTCATAAATTTTAAATTTTAAATATTAACATATATATGTATATTATTGTATATGTATATATGAAAACGTGCTTCCATAAATGTGCATGTACAAAAGCACTTATGTAAATGCGTATATATGGAAGTCGGCTTCGATAAATGTGATGTGCATTTATGAAAGCCGACTTCTATAAATGCGATGTGCATATATGAAAGTCAGCTTCGATAAATGTGTATATATGGAAGACAACTTTCGTAAATGCACATTTACTCAAACACTTCTCTATATGCACATTTATGGAACCAAACTTCCATAAATGAGAATTTACAGAAACATTGCTTTTGTAAATGGACATTTATGGAAGTGCTTCCATATATGCACATTTACAAAATCAGGCTTCCATATATGCACATATAAAGAAACCTAATTATGTAAATGTGCATATAAGTAAGTTCTAAAGTAAACAAGAATTTATGGAAGCGTATTACAAAATCACTTCTGTATATGTGCATTTATGGAAGTGCTTCTGTATGTGTGCACATCCGTAAATGCACATATACTAAAGTGCTTCCATAAATGTACATTTACGGAAATCATAAATGCGCATATATAAAAGAAGTCAACTTTCGTAAATGCCCATATATGAAAGCTAACTATCATATATGCATATTTACGGAAGTCATCTTCTTTCGTATATACACATTTACAAAGCCAGTGTCTATATATGTGTATATATGGAAACACTTTAGTATATGTGTACATATGAAATTCCAATTCCGTATATGCTCATTTACTGAAACATTATTGTATATTTTTATATACGGAAGCCGACTTTCATTTATGTAGATATATGGAAGCCAATTTCTATATATACACATTTACGAAAACTAGCTTCCATATATGCACATTATAGAAGTGGGATTCTGTGTATGCAAATACATAGGCAAGATTCCATATATGCACATATACGAAAGAAGCCAGCTTCCATAAATGTGGATATATGGAAGCTGACTTTCATATATGGAAACCCACTTCTGTAAATGTGTATATATGTAAGTCAACTTTTGTATATGCACATTTACGAAATCGTTTTTTTATATGCGCATATATGGAAGCTGGCTTTGGAAATGGGGAGTCAAGCAACAACTATATCTTTTGCTCCAATTTCTTTTTATGTAACCCCTTAGAATATTGGAACACTTCTTTGTACACCTACACAATCTCCTTCAATTGATGCTCTTTCTCTTTAGTACATCCCTCCAAAGATGCCTTTACTTTTACTAATTCATCACTTGTCAGATTCACTCTTAAGAAAAGCAATACAAACTTCATAATTAAACTTATTAGTTTCTTGGCTTGGTTATAACTTACCAAAGAGACTTTGTATTTACCTTTATGTGCATTAATGATGAAGGAATTCCCATCCTTGATTAGGTAGTGTTATCACAATATATAGCACCTTTGTGCAAAGCCTTTCACAAGAGATAAGACAAGTGTACCATGGAAGTGTTACCACTGTCACCTTATCAATCACTTCCCTCATTTTAGTGAAGGATGAAATCCAACACAAGGGAGGATTCCCTAGTAACCTCAAGAAGTCTTATAGCAAGATAAGATCAATTCTACGACCTCCTATATTAGCTACTGAAACATACCACCACTATATCAAGCTTTTCAAGGTAAAGTATAAAGTGGTTTAATGAAGAAATTTCTAGATTTGTATGTGTGAAGTATCTAGAACAATTAATGATATTTAGCAAGTTAAGATAGGTCAAGAAGGTACTCCAAACACTACAAATTAAAAGAAAATCCATGACTATTGCAAAAAATGTGTAAGATATGATGATATTCAACAATATATCAAGTTATAAAAACAACAATGAATCATCCATCTAAACAAGTTAAACATGTAATAAACTAGGGTTGAAAAATACAAATTAAACTAGGGTTTTGCAAACGCTTACTTGCTGAAATATAAATGACACATAATATCCCTAGAGGGATGGAAACTCAATTAACAATACAATAAATTATAAAAAGGTACACTTTAAGGATACTTTTCTAATTAAACCCTATATGTCTAGCACACATATGGTTGAAAATTGAAGAGTAGTTGCTACAAACCTTAATATAACCCTAGAAGAATAAAAGAAAAGGTGAATTTAGGTTTTAAGACTTACTAAAAGGAATTAAGACTAGTGTTGTTTATTCGTCTTGGGCATATGGATTCAAACTATGAAGCTTTTTTAAGGAAAAGGTGAAATAAGGACCTTGGATAAAACCCTAGAGTAGTCCACTACAAACCCTAGGAATATATCATATAGAAAGACAACTAAGGTAGTCCACTACAAACCTTGGAAAGTTGTCATATGTACTTTAACAAACTTTAGAAGATGATATCAAGGGTTGATTTTGAATAAACCCTAAGGTAGTCCACTAGAAACATTAGAAAGCTATCCTATAGGAAAACAACTAGGGTCATCCACTACAAACCCTAGAAAATATTCCTATTTTCTTCAACAAGCTTTAAAAATGATATCAAGGGAAGGTATTCCACTACAAACCTTCCTATGGTTTACAAGATAAGATCTATTCAAGAAAAATACAAGGAAGATGCACTATCACCACTTTGATAAGAACATCCACAATTAATATATTCATGAATAAATCCACAAAGACTTACAAAGATCACTTACTAGGTAAATCAATGCTCATCCATGAAACCCTAACCATGAAATCATCAATCAAGCATGAAAAATAAATCCATATATAATCTCTCCAATAAGTTGCATGAGTTATTCTTCCATACGAAAAAGAGAAATATAGAAGAGACAAGTAGTAGTAATCCTCCACAAGTAACAATGATGGATAAATGAGGGAACACTTCCTCTATTTATATGAGGAAACTGAGCGTTTTCCCTCAATGAGACAATATCCTCTAAAAATCCTCTAAAATCATAATAAATCCATGATACAAGGTGGATAGGTCTAGGTCAACCCCCAAAGATGCCTCTAAAACAAAGGTACAATGCAAAAACATGAAAACGTCCTCTAAAAACACCACATTTGTGAGTGCAGAAGGCTCACCAAGGGTGATGTCATCTCCAAATGGGGTGTAGGTGCTCCAAAAGTCATGTCTCTCCCCAAAAGATGCAAGTATAATCAAAAGTCATGTCTCCTCATTAAGAAAGTCACATTTCCTCATCAAAAGATTCTGAATCATCATCAAAAGTGATAGGTCGAGTCAAGCAAGTGTCACATCATCCTTAAGTGTGGCGTCTCATCACATATGCAATGTCCTAGCTCAAAATCATGATGTCATTAAGGAAAAGGGATCCATGACCTCTCCAAATAGGTACAATATCATCATCAAAGGCCACATCATCTAGTGAAACCTCAACATCCTCAAGGGGGTGCAATGTCATGAAAGGGATCCCTACTCTCTCCAAGTGAGATGTCAAGCTCATGGTGCAACATCCTAGCTCCAAAGTGCAATGTACAGGGTCTAGGTAGTAATGGAGGGTGTCAATACATGTGCCAAGTCATCATATGGTCTAATTCTCATCATCAAGTCTTCAATGACCTACATGAAGTGTGCAACGTCCTCCATGAATTGTGGGAGAAGCATCACCAATGTACTTCAAAGGAACATGTCCAAGTGTGCACCATCATCAAGGAAGGGATCATAGAATCAAGTGAGACCAAACATCTTGGATACAAGATTCATTAGTCATAAGAAGTGAGTTACATTTTAATGTAGAAGTCATGTAAGTAGTTCATATTAGGAATCTTCTTCAAACTTCACACTAGCTTATGACTTTATTCAATTTTCCAAGTTTAGGTATGGGATGACCATCATAGAACCCTATTAGGTGTGTCAATACTTAAGTAGAGGAGTATTTCTCGAGAAACCCATCAAAGTGTAAGTGTGAGTAAGTGGTATGATCCGAGGTTTACTTCATGAGCATGATGTCATTGACAAGCAAGGTTACGTGTGATGTTCATCTCCATGAGCACCATTGCAGAGGAAGCACTTAATACATTGAGTTACCCTTTCCTCAACACTATTTCTTTCCACCCCTTATCTTTCCTTTTGATATTCATTTTTTTTCTTTGCAAACCACTTTTTAGGTTTATGCATTTATTGCATCGAGATAATTCTGTTTTAATTCCTTTCTTTAGATATGCATTCAATGCATTAGGACCTAGGGTGATGGCATCATAGCGAGGGGGTAAAGCTCAAGCTTACTTGGATTTTGATTTTTCATTCATATCCCTTTATCTTTTTTTTGCATTTTGAATTTATAACATGCTCTTTCCATTCTTTCTTATAATTGCATTGACCTCGAGCATTCAAGTCCCTTCTTCTCATAGGAGAATGAAGTATGGACATTTTGGGATACATGTAACAACCATTCCCCAAAATATATGACAACGAAAGGAAAATATATGGAAAGGTTAAGTATGGAGAGATACATGTATGTTACCCCTATCAAGGTCTCTTAGTAGTACCCGTTTTCCCCAAGAGTGGCAACACTTGATTAGAGTACATATGATGGCCACCAAGGTGAAATAAGGAAAATAGCATAACTTCCAAGCATCATGATTAATTATCTAAATTCAACACACAATCCTTACCTACATGCCTAATACATTAAATGTAACACTTCGTATGAAATTATGACTAATGTACCTCATGTGTGTTGGACCACTATCATCGGACGAGTCTATTGATCAAGTGAATGGGCCTAGCAATGATGAGGAAGAGGCATGTGAGGGGATACTGTCTATGGAGAATATTGGTCATCATCTCTAGGATCATTCTCTACAATGTGGATCATGAAGAGTGATCTCCTCTAGTTACCCATAGGTGAGAGGGGGTAACATGAAGTACTTATTTTCTCTCATGAAGATTGCATCCCTCATGTACATGCAGGGGATTACAAATACTAGACCACACACATTAAGTGGTATTGCATCTACCTCCACTTCATCAATATAATTTTTACCTATTCCAAATTTGATCTTACACTTCTCAACCTTGAGCTTTACATCATTATTTATGAATCCCAATGGATATGGGTGAGGATGGTCATGAACTTCCAATCCAATCTTATTGACCATATCTTCTACTACGAGGTTGTCTCATGAAATGGAGTCAAATAGAGCATCTACCTTTGTCTTCTTGAGAAGAATATTAATATGGAATAGTTTAGTCATCTCCTTCTCTTCCTTTGGATGGAGGCTACTTAGATTCACCTCATTTTTCATTGTAGTGTAGATAATATCTTCATCTACATATGAACTGCTCTCTACCCAGTGGACTGAATCCACGGCTAGCATGTACTTCTTCATGGTCCTGAATTCTAGATGTATCTTCCAACACTTGTCTTTCATGTGACCATTGATATTATGATGGTTATAATGGTTTTTTGGATTCTTACATTGATGTGTAGTGGCTATTGTCTTCTTATCCTCTCCTTTCCACTTTTTCTTTCCCTCCTTGGAATAATCTTGGTGGCATTTTTGCTTGGAACCACTTGGTTGTACTATCTTCTTGTCCATGTTCTCCAAGCATTGTTCTCACACATAGGCCTCATCAAATGTACTAGGTTTAAATCACAACACTTTCTTCCTTAAATGAATATGTATACCTCTCAAATAATTGAGGAATACATCCATGTTCTTGGGAGATATACCCAACATAATGGCTTGTTTTCTAAACTTGGTGGCGTACTCTTGCATACTCTTCTCTTCTCCCAAAAATAATGCCAATGGATCCATTGGTCCTCATGGTAACCAATACAGTATAAATAATACTTAATGAGGGTTTTAAACACCTCCCACTTAGTCACTAGGTGATCACCCTCCAACCTAAGTGTCTTCATGTTACTTTCCCACCAAGTTTAGGAATTGACCCTCTAACTATAGTTAGGAAAATGAAATATTTTTCCTTTCTCCTATGTTATGAATACTAAAATTAACTACTAATTTTTGTAACCATTAATTCAATTTAACGACATTTATCTTCCACTTTAAATAAAGATTGGGAAGAAGTGATCGAATTGGAACTTTGTCTTTCTTTCTTTGGCTCGTTTTTCATTTTCTCCAAATTTCCTATTTGATCCACCTTATGAGTTGGAGTTGCCAAAATCCTTAAAAAGTCCAAACTTATTCTTTAGAGTTACCATGAGGATAGCCTTTTTGCAATAGATGTCAACAACTTGTGCTTTCAACTTTGAAAATATCTCCTTTCATTCATCCCATGGATTATTACTGTACTCATTCACCATGGCTAGGGTTTTAAGAATTCTTTCTTATGCCACTTCTTGGATTTTACAAATTCCCACAAAAACGCCAAAGGAATCTATTGTATTTTCCATGTTATTACAAGGCTATTACTTGGATTCATCTTATCCTAGTAGATAATCGTAGTGGACCCTCTAAAATTCTAGGCCATTACTAAGATTCCCCCTCCCCAAATATTACGTCAACTGCAAATCCTAGAAGGAAAATCCAACTTCCTATGGTAGTTTGTCCCTGACTGCGACACATGTGCACATGGTTTATTATGTTTGTTATGCGAAGACTTTCAATTCCAATGGGATGATCAGGTCCAAAAATCATTTAATGACCTAAAATATGCTCTTTCCAAAACCTCCTTGATAAACCCCCCCTAACTTCAATAAGGATTACATCCCTTACTTATTCTCCTCAAACATCTTTATTGTGGGAGTGCTAGTCCAACAAGTGTATGACATTCGCGAACATGCCATATATTATGTAAGCAAGAACCTATTAGGGCCTCCTCTCAACTACAACCACGAGGAGAAGTTAGCTCTAGCCAATGTCCACATAGTTTAGAAATTGCACCACTACATCTTGCTATCCACCACCAAGGTTGTGGCTAACTCAAACCCCATGAAATACTTTACTCAGACGAATACTTATCAACAAAAACTTCATCTGGTGGATCATAATTCTCTAAGAATTAAATCTATATTTCACCACTCCCAAGAGTAAGAAAGAACTTGTCTTATCCAAGTTCATCACTACTCTTCTGTCTGACATCAAGGAACCAACAGTGAATGAAAACTTATCGGATGTGCACCTATTTATGATATTGTCAGATGACCCATGGAACAACAATATCCTTACCTACCTTTGCACTCAAAATTTTGGACCACATCTTTCTTAAGATGATTTTCAACGCATTCTCCACTAATCCCCCTAGTACCTCCTCATAGGATATGTTCTATATCGATGGGAGTGGACATTATCCTGCATTGATGCCTTACACTAAAAGTATTTGAACAAATTCTTAATGATTTCCATAATAGGGATTGCGGTGGGAATTTTTCAGGAATGTCCACCACCCAAAGTTTATTCATGCATCAGAAGGCACCTGACTCTACACTCGCTCATGTCAACTCACCAAAGTGAAAATGAAGTTTCAAATGGGCCCCATCACCTTTTTATATGGCCTGGTCATAAAGTTCCCAATGTCATATCAAGAGCACATGATATCTGTTTCACACACCATTTGTGTTGTTGGACTCACGACATCTCCACCTTTAGCATCATCTACTTTGTTCATCTTCATGAAAACTTGCATTCAAGGCCATTTTTCCTCATCAAGTTTTCACCACTCACAAATGTGATCTCACTAGCTTTGTCTTTTATGTCGTTTTCTCCATCAAGTTTCTTATCATTAGTACTTTCATGTCAGGTACTTACTTTTGTGTGTGCATGAATTTTTCCCAAAGACCATTGTTTCATCTCCTCATTGCACACAATAGAGCTGATGACCTTTCCCCTTCAGGTATATACTTCTTCAAACTGGCATGTCACTACTCCCTCTAAGATCATTTCATTTTCTAGTATCACTACCTCTAAATATACCTTTAGGGTCTCTTTTCTCAGTTCAATAAGCAACTTCACTCCCTCCTACATGCATTCCAATGCCAACAACCAGTAGCACTCCACCCCCATGGTTTTCCTCTTTTTTATCACCCCTTGCATTATTGGTACCCATGCTGCTTTTCCCATAGGGCAGGAGTCTGAATAGTTTACATATTAGATAAATATCCTTATACTCCTTTCTCCTCATAATGCTGATCCATTCCCTCAAACTATCGAAAATTCATATTTTAATGGTTGGATATGCTAAACGCTCTACCACATTGAAATATGATTCTCATTTCCCCAAGATTAGTAGATCTTTTTCAATCCACCTCATCATTCACCTACCCACAAGGAGATCCAACTAAGGGGCCCTAACTTTGTTCTCTTGTAGTAATCTCGCCACACATGGATGAGTCATTTGATCACATGACTAGGGCACCTGTCTCCTTGCTTGTAAATTGCCTAATTTTATTTTTACATTTTTTCATTCTTTGGTAATTGTACAAATTACATTACTTATATGAGAAGTAATAATAGTTGTACCATCGCATTTGATGGAAATTCTTACAAACCTGGTGGCCTCCTAGTCATCATTGGTGAAAGAATTTGTATTGAGTCACTTGTGCCTACAATAATTATAGTTTCTTGCAACATCTTACATATCCTATTACCCATAAAAATGATCCCAAGAGTGGCCATCATCAACTACCGATCCATCTGCATTCACTGTTACTCAATCCTACCTTGATATCCAACAATTCATCTAATTGTCCCCCTTATGATATGTCACCTTATGTTTAGTTTGTACTTCGACTACTACCATGGTTAGCCATCATTTATGATTCACAGAAGGGAAATTTTGTGTCATCCTCATTGACAAACTCATCCAAAATGATCAAAATCAAACCCCATTACGCATTGGTACCTAGTTTATCATGAGTTTCAAGGAACCCTCCATCCCTTGTCAATCATGGCTTCATTCCTATTGACATTATCTCATGTTTTCCAGGAATGTTTCAATACCTTGGTTCTCATTTCTCTCGATAATGGTGAACCGCATATATAATAGAGAGAGTCATCATTGCTATATAATCTTGTTGATTCCCCTAATGTTAACATCATCTCATAACACATCAGGGAGGGTCATAATTTACGCTAGTTGCAACTTCTAGTTCTAGTTGAAGAGCCCTAGGCTTGTTAGGCGATCAATGCCATCAAGAGAAATAAATTATCTTATTTTCACCCTTCAAGTTCTAGGGACCCCTCTCATAAGAGTGGTTATTTACTATTTACTAGTTCCCTAAAGGGTGATGCATATTTATGTTGAATTTTCAATTTCCATTTCTGATAATTATTTCCTTATGGTTTCAAACATAATTTTATGCCACTGTTATCATAGAATAATTTCACACTGAAAATCTCAACCAAAAATAAATTGCAGCAGAAAGAACAGAATCATAGAAAGATAGCCATGCACAATAAACATAAGATATTACCCTGGGAAACCCAACCTTGGGAGAAAACCCAACAAATTTTCTCAATAAGAAATCAATCCAAGATTTATCACCATTTACATGAAGAAACCAAGCACAAGATAATTGTGCCCTTGTATGAGTAATATCCCTCAAGGATAGTAGACCACAAAAGGAATGCTAAGATACTACACAAATAACACATCTTGAAGATATCACAATTGGAAACCGCACACTGCAAATGGAAACTGAGAACTATGCATTGCAACTGGTAGCAGAGAACTGCGCACTGCAATTGGAATCAGAGAACTACACACTGCAATTGGGAACTGAGAACTGCACACTGTAATAAAGAATTGGGAATTGTGCACTTCAACTGGCAACTAGGAACTGCACACTACAACAAATAACTAGGAAATGCACACTTGATGGTAAGAGCTATGTTGTATGACAATAAAAATGATCCAACCTTTATTTATACAGTTCGAGTCACCTTCAATTTCCTTGTGGGGTTGACTTCTTCTTTTGTCTTCAATTTCTTCTTTAATGCTTTCCGGTGTTTCTTCAATGATTTGTCTTGTCTTCTTGGCATTTATTCTTCACTAGAGAAGTTTTCTATGAGCCTTGTTGATGTATCATCTCCTTACATGCACGTCTAATTAATATAGGGCTCTAATGTTGAGTATATTCACCGAGGATCCCCTCATCACAAGGGGTCTCTAGAGCCTACATCTTCAACATTAGACTAGACTTGTAAACAAGTCAATGCCCTATAAAAATAGATCACTCCATCTTGGAGAAGGAAATGTGAGAGCATCTTGAGTCTTTATCACTCCTCATCAAATCAACATGACTACTAGGAGAAATACTACACCTGGTCCATTCACCACTAGCCAAATCAACATGGCCCTGTGAGTGAATGTATCATTCTCCCTTGGTCAAATCAACATGACCAATCTGGGAGAATGTCTTCTTGATGCTGCTAACTGGAGAAACATAAACATCCTGGGCCATTCACCACTAGCCAAATCAACATGTCCATGTGAGTGAATGTATCATCCTCCCTTGGTCAAATCAACATGACCAATCTAGGAGAATGTATGCCCGATGCTGAAACATCAATAATTTCAACATCATAGATTTTCTAGTTACAACATCATGTACTCTTTTAAATTTTTTTGTCATGTTTAGATATGCACCTCCAAAATTTATGTCTTCTTTTGTAATATTTTGATAAATTTCATGAGCATGGGAAATGACCACCTAGTTTGGATAAAGAAATTATATGCGTAGGGATGTTTGGTTTGTTTGCAGATGGTTCTTCATCACTTATCCATGTGACATCCTTTATCCTTGGTCACAACTTTCTCTCTCTATAGGTTGTTACATATTATCAACACATGGCACAAAAATTGATGATATATTTCGGCTATACGAAAGCTCCTAACCTCATACATTAGGGGGCAATCACTATCACCTAAATCTCGCTCACAGTGATATTAAGGTGATCACTAGAAATTTTCACTAGTGCACATAGATACAATAGAGCAATGTCACCCTATGACCATTCAGACTCCACTACAAAAAATGGGTAAAATAACATATAATAATGGTTTTTATGTACTTTCATTTCCCACCCTTTTGATGTTAATGCAAATTGCATGGATTTTCCTTCAAAATCTACACAAACCATTCAAACACAAAAATGACTACACCAACGACGTAATTAATGAAGCCATGCCTTGAGCCTTGTCTCCATTAATGGAATGAGACCTTAGGTGGGTGGAAATCCTCTCACACTCAAGTGACAATCCCATCCAAACCTTGGACATTCAAGTGGTAAATCCGTTCAATCAGATAGGGAAGGAAGCTATGAATATAGGGCCACAAGTAGGGATGAATAGAGGAAAAAGAAACATTGTTATATTATTGGGATATTCACTAACTAGCTCATAATACCTTTGATATCAAAAGGGAATAAAAATGATGGTTTTAAACATGGCATGAACCAAATAAGAAAACGAGAGTGGCACCTCTAATCCCCGAGTAATATTCTCAAATCACATTGATTCATCCTTCCTCCCTACCCTACTTCCATCTTCCACATCCTATCCTTTCCTCTGCTGGACTAAGCTAGAGAGTCAACTATATTAACCTAACTCTAGATAGAACCCATAAGCAGAAGTGTCACTATCTTGATCAAGCTTCCCCAACATGAAACTAGTAGTTTCCATCACACGTCTAGGGGAGTGTGGCTTAACACAACCCTCCCATGACTCTAGGTTTTACCTCCACCCATCTTGATACAACTAGAGTCAATGGGATACTCGATGTGTAATACCTCCACCCTTCTTGATAGAACTAGGGTCAACACCCTATATCAAGCTATAATGTGCACTTACTATTTTTAGAGTCATGTCATCAAACAACCACTTTGGGAAATTTGTGCGTCCTGTCAAAACTACACTTACCACAAATCATAGCAATATTTGGAATCATAAATTAAATTATAAATACAACTTCTAACATACACTATGTTCTTAATGTCTACTCCAAGTTACCTTGACACTATAGTCATTTGGTTATTACATAACATGTTGACCTGTAGATTAGCTCACCAATACTCATATCCATGTAGATACATCACAATTTTCATATGTTCATCCATATTTATATTAACATTCAATTAGAAAATGTATGCTTATTTACAACATGCCTCACATCTATTATGCATTCACAACATAACTTTGAACTAGTGTCCATGTATTGAAATTCCACATTTAACTTTGCATGTTTAACCAAATCACATAACGATCATCATCATGAACATATAACATTAAAAATAATATTATGCAACACATAAATAGGTCTAGATGTACACATTTCAAATATCTATCTCAATCTAACTAAGCCCAACAAATGCTAAGAATTGAATTACTAAGATGAGTAAATAACAATGTTCTAACTGCTTAAGGCTAAGATATGAGGTGTTACAACCCCATTTATTTATACAAACCATCCTTGTGCAAGCGACTACTCTAGCTCAATCCACCATCTCTACACTAGATCCAATACAATCATCATTGGCAGATGAAAATGGGTCCTCCACTATTTACTATGTTTCCACATCGGTGAACTCGTGGAATATTTTCCCATGTGTTCTTTGTGGGAATTTCAACCATTTCACTTATCTTTTCCCCAGAATCATTGAATTCATGATCCGTCAGAACACTGATCTTTCACAACTTCATGATTCTCCGCCCCCCCATAAGGAAATCCAACATGTCAACTCCCATTTCGACCACATTTTTTCTGCCCTAGCAAGAGAGGGTCATAAATCAGATCCCATCGAACTCTTTGGTCCATTATTGATAGAGGGGCCCACCTTCTACCCCATAGAGTTCCTCGATGATTCCTTGACAAGAAATATCTCCTCCCAGAGAGCATGATACACATGATAATGTACACATATTTTATATTTTTGGAGCTATTATTATTATTATTAATTTTTTATATGTGGTTCATGGCACCGAAGACCAGTACTTGGTACGTCCATGAACCCTCCCCCCAAAAAAAAATTTGCGAGAGAACATGGGGAGGCCAAGCATTTTCAGAATGTTGGGGGCTAAAAAACAAGAGCATTATATAGACCCATTTAAGGGCATCACATGTCACTTACAAGGAATTGAACCTGGGTGGGGAGGGTAATAACCATTCCTCCCAACCACCCTAGCTACATCCAATGGACATTTTTGGAGCTATTATACCTATCTCCTAAGGTAATTTTCCATTTCCCTTAGATATATACACATGTCCCGCAAGTAAGACTGCAGTTGCCCATGGGATAGAGTCCTCCTTTGTATTTGGAGTTTCTACATTGACTAGCTCCTCAACACCTAACTATGTGTCACACACACATTATGTTCTTGACACCCATATGCCAATCCACCCAGTTCATTCTTCTAAGAAATGATTCACCTCCCCTCACTATGTCTTTCATTTAGATGAAGACATATTAGAAGCAATCATGGCTCAAAACTTCCTATGGGATGGAGTGCATCATCATTCCTTATTTCTCCCTTAGGAGATATTTCAATCCACTATACCCTTAGGCATCTATGTGGTTGAAAATAAGGAAATTCCCCCCATGGTAATGTAGATTGGTCAAGAACCCTATCACAACCCTAGACACTTTTGAAAAAGGAAACATGGCCAATATCTTTCCCATTATGAATGTGGACATCTTAGTCAAACCAAAGGTTAGAGAATATATCCTCCTCAGAGTGACATGGAGGAGATAGTTGTGTATAAATCTCTATTTCAATATTTTTGTGACATGTTTTCTTGGTCTTATGATGAAATTCTCATATTGGATTTCTCCATAGTTGAACATTGTATCAACACATGGCTAGACACATCACCTATCTGGTAGAAACAAAGGTCTCTTCACCCATTGAAACTATGGACATCAATGTTGATATCGGTAAGATCCACAAATTCAATTTCATTTATATGATTGCATATATTTCTTCTATCTCCAACCTAGTCCCTATGAACAAAAGGTAGGGTACCATACAGTTATGTACTGAATTTCAGTATTTGAACCAAGCCTGTTCAAAAGACAATTTTTCGACACCATTTAACCAACAAGTTATGATGCATGTGCGAGACATCAAACCCTTTCCTTCATGGATGGGTTCTCAATTTACAATCAAATCCAGATCCACCATGTAGATTAGTACAAGACAAATTTCACCGCACCTTGGGGCACCTTCTCATATTACATGATGCCCTTCGGTCTCAAAAACCTTTGAGCCACTTTCCAGCATGCCATAACATACATTTTCCATGATCTTTCCCATCTTATCCTAGCCTATATAGATAATCTCATGGCTCAATCCATAAAGTGTTCCCAACACTGGGAGGACCTTTCGATAATTTTCAATAGATGTTGGAAATACAAAATACATTTGAACCCTCTAAATTGTGTTTTCCATGTTACCATAGGGATATTGTTGGGATTCATCTTATCCTAGTATATAATCATAGTGGACCCTCTAAAATTCTAGGCCATTAGCAAGATTCCCCTTCCCCATAACTTACGCTAACTACACAGCCTATAAGGAAAATCTAACTTCCTACCACATTGTCCTTAACTACACCACATGTGCACATGGTTTATGTTTTTTATGCCAAGACTTTTAATTCCAATGGGATGACTAGAAACAACAATCATTTAATGAACTAAAACATGCTCTTTCCAAAACCTCCTTGATCAACCCCCCTACCTTCAATAAGGATTACATCCCCTACTTATTAGCCTCAAGAATCTCTATTATGGGAGTGCCAGTCCATCAAGGGGATGAAATTCATGAGCATGTCATATATTATGTAAGCAAGAACCTATCAAGGCCTCCTCTCAACTACAATCATGAGGAGAAGTTAGCTCTTGCCATTGTCTACATAGTTTAAAAGTCGCACCACTACATCTTGTTATGCACCACCAAGGTCATGTAAAACTCAAACCCCATGCAGTTCTTACTCATACAAAGACTCATCAATAGAAAGTTCACCCAGTGGATTATAATTCTCCAAGAATTTGATCTAGATTTCACCACTCCTAAGAGTAAGAAAGTAATTTTTATCCAAGTTCATCACTGAACTTTCATATGACACCAAGGACCCACCAATGAATGAAAACTTCTTGGATGAGAACCTATTTTTTATCTTTTCGGATGACCCATGGAACAATAATATCCCTACTTACCTTTTCACTCAAAGTTTGTCCCACATCTTTCTTGAGATGATTTTTGAATGGGATGTTCTATATTGGTGGGGAATGGACAATATCCTACATCAATGCCTTACACTAGAATAATTTGAACATGTTCTTAATGATTTCTACAATGGGGCTGGTGGTGAACATTTGTTAAGAATTTCCACCACCTAAAGGTTATTCATGCATCGACATGCACTAATATCTACACTCACTCACGTCAACTCACCAAAGTGCAGATGAAGTTTCAAGTGGGCCCCATCACTTTTTTGTATGGCCTCGTCATAAATATGTCATATCAGGAGCAAAGAAGCTTTGTTTTGCACACCAATTTTTTTCATTGAAATCACGACATCACCACCTTTAGCATCATCTACTTTGTTCATCTTCATGAAAACTTGCATTCAAGGCCATTTTTCCTCATCAATGTTTCACCACTCAGGTACACGACCTCACTAGCTTTGTCTTTTATGTCATTTTCCCCGTCAAGTTTCTTACCATGAGTACTTTCATGTCGGGTATTTAGTTTTGTGTGTGTGGGAATTTGCCCAGATACCATTGTTTCATCTACTCATTGCACATAATAGGGCTCATTACCTTTCCCCTTCAAGTATATACTTTTTCAAACTGGCATGTCACTACACCTTCTAAGATCATTTCATTTTCTAGTATCACTACCTCTGAATATACCTTTAGGGTCTCTTTTCTTAGTTCAACAAGAAACTTCACTCCCTCCTACATGCATTCCATTGCTGATAGCCAATATCACTCCACCCCCATGGTTTGCCTCTTTTTTATCACCCCTTGCATTATTGACACCCATGATTCTTTTCCCATATGTATGGAGTTTGAATAGTCTACATCTTAGAGAAATATCCTTATTCTCCTTTCTCCTCATAATGTTGACCTATTCCCTCAAACTCTTGGTAGTTTATATTCTTATGGTTGGATATGCTTAATGCTTTACCACATTGACATAGGATTCCCATCTCCCCCAATATTAGTAAATCATTTTCATTCTACCTCATCATTCACCTACCCCCAAGAGCCCCCCACCCTATTCTCTCTTAGTAATTTTGCCACATATGGCCGAGCCATTCGATCACATGATTGGGGCACATTTCTCCTTGTTTGTAAATTGCCTAATTTTGTTATTCATTTTTTCATTCTTTGGTAGTTGTGAAAATCAAATTACTTATACAAGAAGCAATAATAGTCATACCATGACATCCAATGACATTTCTTGCAATTTTTGTGGCCTCCTGGTTGCCCTTGGTCGAAGCATCTGTATTGAGTCACATGTGTCGATAATAATTATAGTTTCTTGCAACACATCACATATCCTAGTACACATAACAATGATCCCAAGAGTGGCCATCATTAGCTATCGATCCATTTCCCTTCACTATTATTGAACCCCACCTTGATACCTACCAGTTCATCTAATCGTCCCCCTTACGATAGGTTGCCTTATGTCTAGTTGGTACTTCGACTACTACCATGGTCAACCATCATTTACTTTCCATCCCAAAGTAAGTTTACCTCATCCAAAATTATCAAAATCAAACCCCATTATAGCATTGGTACCTAGTTTATCATAGTCAATTTCAAGGGACCCTCCATCCTTTGTTAGTGATGGCTTCATTCCTATTGACATTAGCTCATGTTTTCTAGGAATGTTAAATTACCTTGGTTCTCGTTTCTCTTGATAACGGTCAACCTCAGATCGAATAGAGAGAGTCATCATTTCTCTTTATCTCATTTATCCCCAAGATGTTCAACATCATCTCATCACACATCAGGAAGGGTCATAACTTATGATAATTACAACTTCTAGTTCTAGTTGAAGACCCATGAGCTTGTTCGATCATCAATGCCATAAGAGAAAGCACTTATTATATTCCCCCCTTTAGGTTCCAAGGACCCCTCTCATCAGAGTAGTTATTTATTGTTTACTGGTGCACTAGAGGGAGATGTGTATTTCTACGTCACATATTTTCCAGTTACAACATCATGTAATATTTCTCAAAAATTTCATCATGTTTAGACGTGCACCTCCAACATTTATGTATTCTTTTGTAATATTTTGATAAATTTCATCAGCATGGGAAATTCCCACCTTGTTTGTATAAAGAAATAATATGCCTAGGGATGTTTGGTTTGTTTGAAAATGGGTCTTCATCACTTCTCCATGGGACATCCTTTATCCTTGGTCACAACTTTCTATCTCCATAGGTTGTTACATATTATCAACATATGACACAAAAAATGATGTATTTTGACTTACGACAAAACCTAACCTCATACATGAAGGGGCAATTTTTATCACCTAAATCTCACTCACAATGATATTTTGGTGATCACTGGAAATTTTCATCAATGCAAAAAGATACAATAGAGCAATGTTACCCTATGGCCATTCAGACTCCACTACAAAAAATGGGTAAGACACCATATAATAATGGTTTTTATGTACTTGCATTGCCCACACTTTTGATGTTAATGTAAATTGCATGGAATTTCCTTTGAAAAGTATGCAAACCAATCAAGCCCACAATTGATACACTAACAATGCAATTAAGGTGGAAATTCCTCAACCATTTTTTTTATTAATGGGATGAGACCTCAAGTGTGTGGACATCCTATCACACTTAGGCCATAATCCCATTCAAAGCTTGGGTGTTCAGGTGGTAAATCATTTCAATCAGATCATACAAGAAGCTATAAATATAGGGCCATAGATAGGGATGAAGAAAGGAAAAATAAGTGTTGTTATGTTATTGGGATATTCACTAAGCTCATATGCCCTTTGACTTCTCAATTTCCCAATTGCAAACTCCTCACTTGAACTCCTCACTTATAGGAGAGTGTGTGTGTAAATTTTGATTAAAGGACCCTCCCAAGGTGCATGGTGGAGCCCATAAGCAACCATCCACACTCCCAAGGTCTTTCTCAAGACCTATTCATTGCTATACAAATATTATTGCTTCCCATTTTATCTTTGTGTTACTTGGTAGCTTAGTTTATGCTTTTTTTTATTTGTTTTTTGTTTTGGGTTGCAATATTATTTAGTTTTCTAACCTTCTTAACTCATTTGACTATTACATATATTGCATCTTAGATATAAATTGTGAATTTTTCTCACATGTGTTGCTAAATTCATAGAACACCAATATTTAACATGTCATGGTAGCTTTCTAGTGTTAGGGTTAGGGTTTTTACATGCCTCAACTCCTGATAAGGGTTAGGGTTTTGAACCCACTATAATATTCTTGAAAGTCCACATGTGACTAGCTTCATATGTGTGTGTAATGGAAGATGACGTGGAATCCACTTGCTATCATGGAGATTAACATGATAGGTTAAGTTGCACGAGGCATAACTTTTGCATACAAAATTTGATTGAGGTGACCTTCAAATTATTGGTTAGCTCTCAATGTGTAGAACAACATCAAGTTTCTATAACTTTGTTCACAAAGCTTAGACCCCAAAGAAGGTCATTTAAATTTTCAAACAAGATCTATAAGTTTCTAGACCCCAAACCACCAAAGCGGATTTGCTCCTAAAATGGCCCCTACAAGCCAATAGCTCCATCTTTTTCCACCCAAAAGGTACCAAAATAGATGAAAAATTATATAATAATCCATTTTGGATCACAACAAGGATGCCAAAGAAGATGCCAAAGTAGTCATGCGTCTCATTTCATATTCTCATTAGGAACTTGAACTTATGCATTATTAATTACTATCCTAGTGACTTACCAATTACTCTAATACTACACTTCATAAGTGGTAAAGTCATTAAGACTAAGTTTACCATGATGCAATTCATAATCATTAATTAACATTAAGGACCATAACTCCTACATTTGAACTATGTTTTAGGTTCATGATACACAATTGAAGATATTTCAATGAGATTTATAAGGAAATCATGAATAATGGTGTATCTCACAATTATTTATATCTTTTTTTACTTAATTCTTTATGTCTCTTATGTTGTGTGTGCATCACTTATGTTGAATTATGTCATCTTGTATGCATGTGAGCACGCCATTTATGTGCATCAGTGCATCACTTATATGTGTGTGAGTGATAGACCCATGTCATAAGTGAATCTTAGGTACATGAGTGTGTTGCTTATGTTTATGAGTGTGTCACTTAGGTGTGAGTGCATTCACTTATGTGCGAGTGTCTTTCTTATGTATGTGTGAGTGTGTCACTTATGTACATATAGAGAGTGTCACTTAAGTGGGTGTGAGCAATGCACCCACACACAAGCATTGCACTCACATCTGACCCACACACCACATAAGAAATGCACTCACACATAAGCAATAGCCTCACACATAAGTGACACACTCACACACTTAACCCACACGCCCACATAAAAATAACTCACAAATCCAACCCACATAGTCAGATAAGCATTGCATTAACACCCACCCACCTAAGTGATGCACATAGGCTTGATCCACACAATGACATGTGTTTGTGCACTCACACACTTAAGCGACACAATGTTTGAAAATAATGTATGACACTCTATCATCTATTTATAAAACCCCTGATAAGATGTTGATTCCTTTAATTAAGACAAAATGCAACATAAATGTAAAACAAGAAGGTAATGATATTGGAAGCTAGAATGTGGAGTCAAGTGTGCTAAGTTGGAAAAGAGGCAGTCAATATAACTCCATATGAACTCATGTTTGGGGGCATGATAACTCATTGGAAAGCTTGTAATGAGAACAATGTGATATGAAAAAGAAATGTTCAAGGGATGCAAAATGGGTATAATATAAATGCAAAATTACACATTAAAATTAAAATGTGACATAAGCAAGATGCAACCTAGAATTTGCACAACAAGAACGCAAGAGGATGAAAAAATATATGCAATTTAGACATAAGTCAAATGCAAACGAGACACATAATTCATAAAAGGGATGCAATTTTTTTTCATAAAATGAGACAAAAAACAAGACACTAGAAAACTATCATGCATCCCATTTTCCAATTTTCATGAACTAGGACGCAAAACAAAATGACAAAATGTTTTATTATAGTAGTGCATAAAACATTTTCAAATCTTGATTCAGTGCTAAGATATGGGAGATGGTTCCGAGAATATTTACATGGAATATCTCGAAATAACACACCAACATAATCTTCCAAGAGAAGAGGAAAACCCTACAAATTGTCAAAGAAATCATATCTAGAAACATACATAAAATGTACCAAGCAAGAATTGGAAAGATGGAAACTTGAAACATATAGAGGAGTATCAAAGGAAAATTCTTTATATAAAGAACCATATCAATAGTTTAGTGATCCATCTTAGTATTTCAAACCACTCAAATCCCACATTTAGTTAATGGAAATTTCCAAAGAAACAAACCTTTAAACCACATTTTGATGAGGCTTCTAAAGGTAACATGGGTAGAGACATTTTAAGAGGTAATCTCCACAACTTTCTTGGAGACCCAATTATAATTTATGCAAAGAACATAGGGGAGGCTACCCATAATATGGTATATATTTTGGCATTGAAAATGAGTTAGGAAGCTTGGATGCAAGAAATTGGTAATAGATGGAGGTAATTCTAAATTAATTATAGAAAAAAATGTGAGACCAAAACCAATAGGGATACAAATCTAGGAAATCTCCAATTGGAGACTAGTCTAACCACTAAAGGATATATCCTAAATAATGTCAATTTTCTTAGAAACTTGAAAAATATGGGGTCCTATTTGACTCAAGCTGAGAATGGATATGGAAAGAGCACACTACTCAGACATGGACATATTTCAATGGAAATAAGGAACAAGATCACATATGAAAAAATAAAGGAATGAGGCACATAACACATAGCCATGAAGACAAATGAGATAAGGACCACTTGCTTCTAGAGGAAGAAGACGTGATGATGAACAATTTCTACACATTTGGGCCAACTCTAATTGAACCATAGTGGGAGAATTTTGAAATCAATCAATTATTAGACTTGAACTTCGCCTCCAATTGCACAACACATATCTCCAACCTGTTCATCATTTATATAGAACCACTTTATATGTTGAAGACTAGCAAGCACCAATTATTGACCAAGCAAAATATGTTACAATAATAGTATTGAGAGCCACATATTAGTTGTCTCATCGAGCTCAATAAATGTTATGTTACTTTGCATATTCAATATGTAATTAAT
>JZKD02S2053762.1:10055-26820 GCA_000966675.3 Picea glauca | reverse complement strand
TGGTCATTTTGCACATAACATCATGATGTTGCTCTTGGTTGATGGATGATGGTGAGAGTTCCTTAATGCTTGAGATGTCCATGATGATCCTATTATGATACTTAACACACTAGAGAGTGATTTTTCATGAAGCACTCCCTTTATTGCATAGTTCTTCACGGTGATATGTTGATGTACTCATGGTTCCACTTGTGACTCTATTGCTAGAGCGCTTAGCTTATTTGACATGTTATGACATTGAGATGACATTTTTATGACGTGGACTATCACTCCTAGTGGAGCACTCCTCTTGTACACATGTTTTAATGTAATCCTAGCCCTCAGAATGTCTAGTTGACTCATTTTTGCCTATTCCGAGCTTGTGACAAAGGGTCATAGTGTTTTGAGGATAAATTGACATGATTCATCTTGATGGAATCCTACTACTTAGGCACCCTTGCTTGTTTGGTGATTTTTGGCAGTTGGATAGACTTGTACACATTGCAACTTTTAAGGAGCCCTATGCCTTGGGTGTTGCGATAGTGCATTGGGAGTTGTGACATTGCCTTGGGAAATGTAGCATTATATTCAAAATTGTGACATTGCATTGAGAGTTGTGACAATGCATTAAGATTTGTGACATTGCATTGGGAGTTGTGCCTTTGCATTAAGAGTGTGAGAAGGTTTCTAGCATATGGATGTCCACCTTTGAGGAGCACTCAACTTGTCCCTTGCTCGACACACTTATTGATGGTGGTTAGTCTTGGAGATTGAACTTGGGGATTTGATGGAGGAATTTGACTTATTCTTGACATATGGTTACTATTTTATGGATATTTTGAGGAGGTCTTGTTATCGCACAAGTAGTAGGTTGGGAAAATCCCGACCCAACCACAAAATAAAGTGTTATAACTATGGGACACTACACCCAATGTCACCTCGATGTAGGTCCCACACTTGGGGGTGACTAAGGTCACTCCTAGGAGGTGATCCCAGAGACCCTAGGGGAAACAGTAAGGGAAAGGGAAGGAATATGGAAATTCCCCTAGAGGTTAGAAAACTAAGTGGAAGAGAAGGGGAAGGAAGATGACTTGTAGACCAAGGAAAGCTGCCCCAAAAGTATATTGCTTTGTCAGATGATTATACATGCCCGAGACACAAGGGAAAACCACTTGCAAAGGAATTTGTTAGATGGATCAACAACTTAATCTTTCTATCCCTATTATGCAACAGTTATATCAGCAACAAAAGATATCTAAATCATCATATAAAATCACAAGGTTAACTGACAATATCATCAATGAAATTAGCAATTAATTATGAACTAAGTATAGCACTTTGGGGATAAATAAAGAAAGTTGTTATAAAGTATATTTTTGCAGTAATATTTCAGCCTTATGGTTGTATCATTTGATGATGTACAACAACAAATTTAACCATTAACAAGTGCCCAAAAATAGCCCAAACGATGTGCCTAGTTTAGTGTGTTAGACTAGCAAAGTTAGGGGGGGAATCTATGGTTAGTTTAAGAGTTAGGAGTAAGTTATTAGCTAGGGTAATGCAACCCTAATGGCTGTAGGTTAGTATTAGTAACAAACAATAAAGTAGTAGGAGAATGGGGATTCCCTAAGGGAGGAAGAATCCCCAAGGCATCAAGATCACTATCCCAAAGAGACAACTTTAAAACTTGAAAATTGCACGTTTACCAAGGCAACAATTTCTTTCTCCAATGCAATAAGTAAATGACTAGTGCCTTTAAAAATGGGTTAATGGATTCAAGCAAAGAAAGAGCTAGACGTAAAACCTCCTTGGGGGTGTAAACCCTCTTACTCCCCAAGGCAAGTATCTCTAGCTAGGGTTTGAGCAAAGAGGGTGTATGCCCTTATACTTCTCTTAGCAAAACCTTGTTAAATCAATAACATGTAAGCATAAAAGGGTGGAGACTATGGTGGGGGTGTATTCCCTTATACTTCCCACCATGCTCTAGCAAATCAACCTTGACTTGAACAATAAGGATAACACAATGTAAAATTCTTACCAATTCAAGGAAAAAGATAAGAAAACCAACATAAAATATAGAAAAATCCTTCCAAGGCTAGCGCATCACTTCCATCAACCAAATATCCAAGGTTTAACCATAAAAAAAAGCACAAGAGGTAAAATAATCCAAGTGTAGTGAAAATTTCAGTCTAAGAGCCTCTCGCAAGAGGGAGAGTTATGATAAAATGAGATCTTATGATATCTTATTTATAGAAGATGTCACCAAGGTGACTTGTCCACATATTTAGGGGTAAACCACAAGACTAGGGGTAACAAGCCCTAATATTTCCCCATTAACAAAGTAATATTAAACAATTCATTAAAAATTCACTTTTGCACATAAGAAAAACCCTAATTCATATGGACATCACCCCTTTGAGTATTATGGTAAGCATCATTTCAATATTTAATCCATTTGAGTATGTTGTATCTTAGATTGCTCTAGATTTGAGCATATATCATGAAATCTAGAGCAATCTAAGATACAACATACTCAAATGGATTAAATATTGAAATGATGCTTACCATAATACTAACTTTTACCTTATGGAGCAAGACCCACTGCCTTCCGGAATCCAACTGATGTGGTGGATGCCATCTGGAAATCTGTGACCATCTGTGGTGGTGAGGAGGGTTTCCATTTGTGCAAAAGGATATTATTGGTCATGTATTCTCTCGACACTCGATATCTGCAATCTGGGGGCCTCGAGACATAATCTCCTTAGTTATCCACAAAATGGGGATAACATATGGCTCCTACTTGGGGACATGTGCTCGTAGTAGAGTGCATGAGAACCACAACATCTATTTATAGACCTGTGCCTACTTACCTGGGGCTTTGGGGCTATGAATATCACGTACTGGATGATGTCAGGTGAATTCATACAACTAGTGCAACCATTTGATCATCTCATCAAAGTATTTCCCCATGTGCTTAGTCATATAATACAACAAAAATAAATCAAGCACATAATAATCATGAGTATAAACACACATATTATCAATCATGAAATAAAACTCATGAAGATGGGTGGGAGGGAGGAAATCCTACTAGAAAGAGAAACCATCATCCCTATCATCTGGCCTAAAAGTGTAGCCACAAGACTCATCAATCCATCTCTGAAGGGGGCTACTATACATAGATGATGGATCGTATTCATCTTCATTTAGAAAATAAATTCTCCCTGAAGGATGAGAAAGGACAAGAGATACAAATAAAACCCTATGATTTCCAAAACAAGAGGGAATGGGGTAAGGCACAACCTTAGAGAAAAACTTCTCCGCCGGACTCAGGAAACTTCTCTTCTTTATATGCAAATCCCTGCCCAAATTCTTAACATGAAAGTATTTTTCGTTTGGTAATATGGACCTCAGAGTGCTCTGGGAGGGCCACAACCCGATGTCTATCAAAATTTGAGTATGGTGGTTGAAAATAATCCTAAAATTGATACGCCAGGTCGTCCTTGAATGGATGGAACAAATTTGTAACCATATCATCAGGTTGGCACATATATGGAACATCTGGTTGTAAAAAGAAATCCTATGAAGAAATGTTTTCTGTATCCTTTATCTGAGATGTTCCTTCATTTTCGTAGATAAGATATTTGTAAAAAATGAAACAAGCCAAATCCCATCTGCATCTCCCAATATGTATGAAATCATCAATGTGATCGTCAACTGTATCTGGGGGTTGTTCCATGATTTCATCTGCATCATATAAGTTGATTATTTCTTCACAAGATTGCATAACTTCATCTTCTTTGAAAGGGACAGTAGAGAGAAATGTCTTGTTTAGGCCTTCTGCAAGAGAAACTTCATTGAGATCCTTTTGGTAGTTTTCTTCATTTCCACAGTCATGGAACAAAGCATCATCACATATTTTAAAAGGATTATAACTCATCATGTTCTCTTCTTGATGTGCAGTGTATATTTTCTGAGGTCCTATGAGGTTGCCACCTAAGGTATGTCTTTGACCTTAGTATGAATCTAAGTTTCGATTGTGTGGCTATCTTCTTCTGCTATTTTAGGACAACAAACAGTCACCCAACTTTCTGCTCAATGTTTTGATGGTTACGTGCTCTTTTAAGGTGCCCTTGCAAGTGTTTTCTTTACTCAATGTTAGCACATGCAATATAACTTAAAACACATAACACTACCTCTAGATCTTTAACTTTAAAATGATGATCTGCACTTCTAAGCATGCATAAATTTGACACAGGTATTTTTGGTCAACATGACCCTGGATAAACCCCCCCCGGGGAAAACCAGTTTGGGATATATGTCTATATAATGATGATCAAAGAATGAGATACAACAAGTAATAAAATACAAAGGAACCTGTATACATAACAAGCTCCTCACAAGCCTTGCCAAAAGATCCAGAGAAAGATGTGCCCAAACTCAGGTGCACCCTCTCCCTTTGTTTCTCTTTGCACTGAAGTGAAGCACTCTCCTTCCTCTTTGACCCAATGAAGAAATCCCTCCACAGGAATGTGCTCTCCTATGCTTCCTCTCCATTGAAACTGTCAGAACTGGCTTCCTCCAAGTGAAACTCCTACTAGGTAGTTGTGCATCCACTCCACTGGTGCGCCCTCCTCCTAGCAAATGTGATCACCATCAAATAACAAAGGCCTAAGTTGCATGCCTCTCTACATGGAAGAATTCACCCTAGCTCTCCTCTCCCAATGAAATTGACCTCATGCTCCTCCTCAAGTGAACAAAATAAAGAATGAAACCTCCTCCTCCTTAGAATGTGCACCCTCCTTTAGAAAATACACTCCTCTCTATGTAGCATGCACCCTCTAAGGAAATGAATGCTAAACCTCCATGGATAAACTCTCCATTGAAGCTCAACCCAACAAGAGCTTCCTCCTCAATATCTCAAGCAAGTGCGCCCTCCTCTGCTTGAGAAATGCGCCTCTTCTCTTCTCCAAAAACTCACAAGTGAAGAATGAATCTCAAAATGCACTAAACCCTCACTTTAGCCTCCTTTGGCCAAGACCTAAAATATCAATGGCCTAGATCCAATCTAGCCAAGTCTAATCAATGGGTGAGATCTCATCCAAAAATCTCACTAAGGAAACCCACTATCCTTAGTTGCTTTATGTCTATTAATTCACCCACATTGTGAATTAATTGTCACTTTAAAGATTAGGTGACATATTTCACTTTTGACTTAAATCTCCTAAGTCAAAGTGAAATTAGAATCATAAAGTAAAGTACAAGGGTAATAGTCTTCCTCCTTTGTGCTTAGAGACTCATAAGCACATGGGGACCACTTCCCAAGGTACCCAAATCTGAACACTCCCTCTTACCGAGGAAAGTACTCGTCACCACCAATCTCGTCCCTGCATAGGACATCGTTGCCTCTTGGCATATACTCGGTGAGTATGGTTGTACCCTGATCGTTGAAAGTGGACTATGTCGCAGATCTTCTCAATCTGCATGATCTATAAATGGCACTGACTCTCCATCTATCCGAGATCACCTAGATCTCAACATCACACCGAATATCTACACCTTTCTCTCCCACCAAGGATTTCCACCTACTCTTGGCATCTCACCAAGAGTCACTATCCTTGGCATCTCACCAAGATTCTCCCCCTCTTGGTGTCTCACCAAGAGTCATTAACTTGGCCTCTCACCAAGTAACTTCCACTTGAAGTGGATCCAGAACCTGATCTGTCCATCTCAGAAGCTATGTGAGGCTCAAGCCTCCGTGGTGCCCTATTGCTCCTCATCATCAACCTCTGATGCATTGAAGTTGTAGCACCAACTCTCTGTCTTCTCGACTGCTCTGAAACTGTATATATACTAGGTGGACCAGTCACCCACTCTGAAGATGTCCAGGGACATTGAGTCTCATCTCCCTCTGAATCATTGTTGTGAGTTAGTCGGTCCTCATCAACTCTGTCTCCCCAACTAAGGTTGGATGGTGTAATAGTAGACAAGGTAGTCACGAATACACACTCTCTCACAAACTGATCATTGAACTCTATCTCCTCTATTGTTGCTGCTGACAAACCCTGTTGCTTCTTCTTCTTCTTGGGACACTATCCTACATAGTGACCCATATCTCCACAAGAAAAGCATCTCACTGTGCTCATGTCTCTCTTCTGTCCACTGATTCTGCTGCTTTCTCCTTTCCCTGTGGTGGGGCCCCAAACTTGGGACCCTGCCAACCTCCACGGTCGATCTTCTTCTTTCCCTTTGTCCAAAGAGAAAGGTTCTCAACACCCGAAACTGACTGTTGTTGCTGCTGCTGTCTAGAAGCTTTGACTACAAACCTAATCTCCTCCTGGACGAAGTCATCCCACATCCTCTCCCATGTAGGCATAACCTCTCTGGCAACAATGCCGCGTACAAATGGACCCCAAGGTTTGGTGAAGCTATTCATAGCTGTCCTCACCAGAGAGTTAGGGTTCACCACCTCTCCGACGACTCCAAGATCATCTATGATCTGGGTGTATCTACCAAGAAATGAAGTAACCGACTCATCCTCGAGCATGCGAATGCTCCTCAGTCGATCATGAAGAACCAACTTCTGGTTCTCATTAGAGCTCTCGTACAAATTACATAGAGATGACCACATCTCATATGCACAAGTCTTCCCATTCAAGTGGGGAATAATGTGAACTCTCACAACATCACAAATGATCCTCTTTACCTTGTTTTTTCTCCTCCTGAACTCTGCCACAAAGAATGGATTAGTGACATGAATGGGAGGAACAACTGCCTCGACTATGTCCCATAGCTCGAGGTCCTCTAAGAAAAATACCATCCTCTCCTTCCAAGGCGACCAATTGCTAGCCCCAACTAGCCTGTCCTCCACACACATATGAGATAATGACATGTCTATCACACTGCACTCACTCTGATGCTCCAAATGCAAAGGAACGCTGCCTCACTCCTGTCAACACAGGTGTGAAAAGAGGCAAGCAAAACCCCGACCTCACTCCTATTCAGTAGGTGTGAAAATAGGTCGTACACTACAACCTCACTCCTGTCTACACAAGTGTGAAAAGAGGCTGTCCACAAGTGTCAAAAATCATCCTAACAAATCCACCCACAACTGTCCACAAACAATGTCAACTAGCTGTCCAAAATCTGCCTTGAGTTGTCCAACTAGCACTGAATGAGAGGTACCTTCAGATATGAATTTTACCCATTGTTTTGGAATGAAAACTTGTTGTCCAAAACAACCAATAGATGTGATATAAAACCTCACAAAACTGCCCACAAAAGTGCTCCAAAATCAACAAGTCTAAGCCACCTTTGGCTTTGATACCATGTAGATTTTCTGAGGTCCTATGAGGCTGCCACCTAAGGTCTGTCTTTGATCTTAGTATGGTTGTCTTCTTTTGTTGTTTTAGGACAACAAACAATCACCCAACTTTTTGCTCAATGTTTTGATGGTTAAGTGCTCTTTTAAGGTTCCCTTGCAAGTGTTTTCTTTACTCAATGTTAGCACATGCAGTGTAACTTAAAACACATAACACTACCTCTAGATATTTAAATTTAAAATGATGATCTACACTTCTAAGCATGCATAAATTTGACACATGTATTTTTGGTCAACATGACCCTGGATAAACCCCCCCGGGGAAAACCAGTCTGGGATATATGTCTATATAATGATGATCAAAACATGAGATACAAAAAGTAATACAATACAAGGGAACCTGTATACATAGCAAGCTCCTCACAATCCTTGCCACAAGATCTAGAGAAAGATGTGCCCACAATCAGGTGCACCCTCTCCATTTGTTTCTCTCTACACTGAAGTGAAGCGCTCTCCTTCCTCTTTGACCCAATGAAGAAATCCCTTCACAAGAATGTGCTCTCCTGTGCTTCCTCTCCACTAAAACTGTCAGAACTTGCTTCCTCCAAGTGAAACTCCTACCAGGTAGTTGTGCATCCACTCCACTTGTGCGCCCTCCTCATAGCAAATGTGATCACCATCAAATAACAAAGGCCTAAGCTAGATGCCTCTCTCCATGGAATCATGCACCCTAGCTCTCCTCTCCCAATGCAACTGACCTCATCCTCATGCTCATCCTACTCCTCAAGTGAACAAAACAAAGAATGAAACCTCCTCCTCTAGAAAATACACTGCTCTCTATGTAGCATGCACCCTCCAAGGAAATGAATGCTAAACCTCCATGGATAAACTCTCCATACAAGCTCAACCCAACAAGAGCTTCCTCCTCAAGCTCTCAAGCAAGTGTGCCCTCCTCTCCTTGAGAAATGCACCCCTCCTCTTCTCAAAAAACTCACAAGTGAAGAATGAATCTCAAAATGCACTAAACCCTCACTTTAGCCTCCTTTGGCCAAGCCCTAAAAGATCAATGGCCTAGATCCAATCTAGCCAAGTCTAATCAATGGGTGAGATCTCATCCAAAAATATCACTAAGGAAACCCACTTTCCTTAGTTGCTTTATGTCTATTAATTCACCTACATTGTGAATTAATTGCCACTTTAATGCATAAGTGACATATTTCACTTTTGACTTAAATCTCCTAAGTCAAAGTGAAATTAGAATCATAAAGTAAAGTAAAAGGGTAATAGTCTCCCCCCTTTGTGCTTAGAGACTCATAAGCACATGGGGACCACTTCCCAAGGTACCCAAATCTCAACATGTAGGAAAATTAAAGGTCTGGATGTTCTCCTCAAGCAGAAGGGAAGATGTTTCATATTCATCAAACGTCTCATCTAGATCTTCAACATGATAAACTTCTTCGGGATGTGCTTGGTAATTTTATTCACATGTTTTTCCTGCAAGCACTTCTTCATCTATTGTCTCATCATCAATCATAAAACCTTATCTACAAAGAGTGTGTTTGAGGTCTTGGAAATCATCTTGCAAACTTTGAGTAGCTGGCCGATAATGCTTGAGAAATTATTCAATGAGATTTGTAGAAGAATGGATACTCTTCGAATCACATGCGTGTGCAAGTCAATCTTTTTGACTTCATTCCAATGAAGACATAAAAAATTTCATCAACACGTCTTCATGTAGCACATTTAAGATCGAAGAATACTTCATAAAATTCATGACATGGGTGACTGCTAGAGCTGGATCACCATCAAATTTAGGGAATTTTTCCCTTCACTTAACAGAGCAATGATTTGGATATCCAGGGATATTCTGAATATCCAAAGAAGGATACACATTATGGAATTCCCATGGTAAGTCTCGTGAGGTCATGGTTCCACCACTTAGGGTAAAGCCTCAATGGAGTCACGAGATGAGACTAATTCTCATCAATGGATGGAAAGATAAAAGAGGGAAAGGTGGGTTCATGGAAGGTGGAGTCGCTAGATGAAGTTCAAGGAGAGTTCATCAAGGGTGGAAAAGGAATGTCCCTTGGGTGAAGTCGTCAGGCAAGCTAAGGGATAGAGGATCTGGGAGGGAAGCTTTCCAAAGTGTCATTAGGGCATGAAGAGGATTCAAAATCCTCCTCGACTATGACGCAAAAATGTTATCACACAAGTTGTAGGTTGGGCAAATACCGAACCAACCACAAAAGTAAGTGCTATAACTATGGGACACTACACCCAATGTCACCTCAATGTAGGTCCCACACTTGGGAGTGACTAAGGTCACTCTTGGGAGGCGATACTAAAGACCCTAGGGGAAAAGTTAAGGGAAAGGGAAGGAATATGGAAATGCCCCTAGAGGTCAAAAAACTAAGTGGAAGAGAAGGGGAAGGAATATGACTTGTAGACCAAGGAAAGCTGCCCCAAAAGTATAGTGCTTTGTCGGATGATTATACTTGCCCGAGACATAAGGGAAATACACTTGCAAATAAATTTGTTAGACGTATCAACAAGTTAAGCTTGTTGTCCCTATTATTCACTAGTTATATCAACAACAAAAGATATCTAAATCAACATATAAAAGCACTAGGTTAACTAACAATATAATCAATCAAACTAGCAATTAATTATGAACTAAGTATAGCACTTTGGGGCTGAATAAAGAAAAAAATTATAAAGTATATTTCTACAGTAATATATCATCCTTATGGCTGTAGAATTTAACGATGTACAACAACAAATTTAGCCATTAAAAAGTGCCCAAAAATAGCCCAAAAGATGTGCCTAGTTTAGTGTGTTAGACTAGCAAAGTTAGGGGGGGGATCTATGGCTAGTTTAGGAGTTAGGAGTAAGTTATCATCTAGGGTTATGCAACCCTAATGTATGTAGGTTAGTATTAGTAACAACCAATAAAGTATTAGGAGAAATGGGGATTCACTAAGGGAGGAAGAATCCCTAAGGCATCAAGATTACTATCCCAAAGAGACAACTTTAAAACTTGAAAATTTCACGTTTACCAAGGAAACAATTTATTTCTCCAATGCAATAAGTAAATGAATAGTGCCTTTAAAAATGGGTTAATTAAGTCAAGCAAAGAAAAATCTAGAGGTACTACCTCCTTGGGGGTGTAAACCCTCTTACTCCCCAAGGAAAGTATCTCTAGCTAGGGTTTGAGCTAAGTGGATGTATGCCCTTATACTTCTCTTAGCAAACCCTTGTTAAACCAATAGCATGTAAGCATAAAATGGTGGAGACTATGGTGGGGGTGTATGCCCTTATACTTTCCATCATGCTCTAGAGAAATAACCTTGACATGAACAATAATGATAACACAATGTAAAAAGCTTACCAATTCAAGGAAAAAGCTAATACAAACCACCATAAAAGCTGAAAAATCTTTCCGAGGATAGCACATCACTTCCATCAACCAAATATCCAAGTCTTAGCCATAAACAAAAGCACAAGAGGTAAAATACTCCAAGTGTAGCGAAAATTTCAGTCCAAGAGCCTCTCACAAGAGGGAGAGTTATGATAAAATGAGATATTACGATCTCTTATTTATACAAAATGTCACCAAGGTGACGTTCCCACATATTTAGGGGTAAACCCAAATATTAGGGGTCAAAAACCCTAATCTCGCCCCCTTAACAAAGTAATATTAAACAATTCATTAAAAATTCACTTTTGCACATAAGAAAAACCCTAATTCATATGGACATCACCCCTTTAGGGGACGTTTTGGCACAAAGAGAAGGTCGTTGGTGATGGAGGAGAGTGGAGGGGCTTCCCAAAGCCATATATCAAGAAACAATACCATTTCCTTCATGATTCCTTCAAAACATCCATGTGCCATTGCATGTCACCTCACCACCATGCCCTAACCCCCTAGGTGATGTCATGCTAAAAAAGGAGACATTTTTTCCCTTCTGGGAAAATCGTTTGACATGTGAGGGTTGGAATAGTTCTTCCACATCATCTTCTAGGTTTCCAACACTTTCTTTCTCATCCGGAATGTGGGCCCTTGGAATCCACATGTGGGATTCAAGCCCCATGGAAGCCCAAGCTAGGCTTGTTCTTCCAAAACTGCATAAGAATTCGATCAAGTTTGGAAAGGGTTCCAAAATCTCTCCTAGGTTTGTGGGACCTTTTGAGGTTGTGGAAAAGAAGGGATCCGTGGCTTATTGACTAGCCTTGCCTGATTCTTTGAGGCTATGCACGATGCATTTCATGTATTTGTTTTACGACATTATATTAGTGATATGTCACATGTTATTGACATGAGTTCTTTGCAGGTGTCAGATGAGGGTTCTCTCATGGCAGATCTAATCTGCATTATGGACCATCACATTCGACAACTATGATGTCGAATAGTTGATCATGTCAAGGTCTAGTGGGACAAGTATAATCCACACTGGGCTACCTGGGAGGATGCATCTGAGATACAATTTCCTTACTTGTTTGATAGATTAGATATATAGATCTATGTCAGATAAATTTATTTACTTGCATTTATATATGTATAAACTTCAGGACAAAGTTTAAAACAAGAGAGGGTGTATGTAACATTCCGTTCTACTCAACACACTTTTATTGACTTATTCTTTGAGGACACTTGCGTGCAAGTGATCCGGTTATGGTACATTATGATTTTGTTCATATTATGGGTTTTATATGATGATGATGATGATGTATAGTGACTTATTGTTATTTTTATGTATATGTATTGGCATATGCTATTGAAGAGTTTCCTGAGTGAGCAGGACACGTGACAGGTTATGGATGGTGATGGAATCAATAGATTTCCTTGGACTCCAAATTGAGTTAGGGAGTGGATTGTATTTTTTTTTAGTATTTCATTTTATGCACATGTGACATATGATTGATTACAATATGATTTATGTATATGGATTATTGACACTGTTTTTATCATTGGATGCATGCTTGACGATGCTTGCTAATCCAAATCACATAAGGAGTAAAGGGACCATACATAGAAACAAGAAATTTGAGGGAGAGGTGTGGCAGTGTCCCCGTCACAACCTACTATCTCTCCCACCGTGACCTGAACTATAGGTTAACGATTGCCTAGTTCGAGAGGTCGACGATGCCATGAAGGCGGATTGAGACAGTCGCTCATTAAGAATTCTAAGGGGCACACAATAAGGCATAATCCTTATTCCTTAGAAGCCCTTAGTTTCTCACAAGGTCGACTGAATGGAGTATTGACTCCAAGGGTTGGACAAACTTCCAAAAAACATTTAAAGGCAAGTGGCACCCTTGGAGCACAGAGGTGCATCTTGAAGGACACATCACGTAATTAAAACAAGAGTCAATAAATCTAGGTGGCCTAGAAAAGATTGAAATGTTTCGACCTTTTTAGAATAAAATACTTATTTAATCAATAATTATAAATCTAGAAGCCTAACAAGAGTCTAAGCCCGAGTATAGTTTAATTAAAGGACTAATTAAAATATTAAATAAATTTAAAAGAATTGAGATAAAATCAAACTCTAGGAAAAAAAGTGAATACAAATCTAAAGGTTGGATAAAATGTACATGGGTGCATGAAATTAATAAATTGGAATTTATAATGGAAGGAAATAATAATATGAAAGAATAGGTATACACATAGAATAGTATCTAGAGTCAAACTACCACTAAGTATAACTAGAAGAAGACTCGTAATCAAACTCTAACTAAGATCTAGTTAGGAGACACTCTTTAAATGAGAAATTGGGGAACTAAGAGACAACTAAGAGCGAAAATAGGAACACATTGTGGACTGTGAGGGAATTTGTCTTTTTAATTAAAATAAAAATGGTAATTACTTGTGCAACTTGGGGAGAATGTGACAAGTGTGTGGGTGAATAATCATAATTAAATTAAATTAAAAAGTTAATTATTTGTACATGAGGACATGTGTCAAAGGGGAAAATTCTATAAAACAAATGGTGTAGAAGGGAAATGGATCTCACTTTGGATAATACTATTATGCTGCCAAAATTTGGTTTGACTGTGTTTTACTTGTGAGAGTTGGGATTTCAAGCTTGAGAAAGAGTGAAAGCTCTTCCTTGAGAGGCAATATTGAGAGCTATTGTGTTTTAGTTTTTGTGCTTGGCCCATTTGCGGCTCGGGGGGCTAAGGGGGAGGATGAGTACCCCTAGCGTTGGCTGGGAGGTACCGGTGATGTCTTGGGATTGGAAAGGAAGGGAGAGGATAGTTGCGCAAATTCTAGACTGAAGATCAACATCAATTTTCAACCTCCTTGGTAACAATATTTTGTTGTTTAAGATTTTAGTAATTGGAAGACTGAATATGTAAAATGACCAATCATGGATTGGAAGTGATTATTTAAAGGATTGTTTTCTTAAAAAAATTATACCTATTTATGTTGATTATTTAGATGCCAATCTAATCTTCTATGGATTAACATTTTGAGCATTCATAATTTGATGTGGTTTGTTATTGAAGAAGAATGCTTTCAATTTTTTTTTTTTAATCTATCCAAGATTATAATTAATACAATTTGTAGTGCAAATTATAATGATGTTGATTGTTTTGAGTTTACAGGATCAACCTCTAAACCCACGAGTCTCTTTAACTGTTTAATTCACAAGAATTGTGTTATGGAATTATCATGAGAGTCCTCTCTGTAGTGGTGCATGAACACTTATAATCAATCATCTTCTTTAACTTCATTTAAGACCCAATCAAATCCTTCATCTCTTGAAATTGTCTTGTGCTAGTGTTATCTTGGAAATAGAATTTTGAACATGACTCATTCAATACATCCCTTCCGAGTTCTATTGTCAATGCACAGTTGGGAATTTCTATGATAGGCGTACAATGTATTTTTTCATTAGAATCCGTAGTAGGAGGATATTTCTTTTCAAAATTATATATATATATATATATATATATATAAAGTGACAACGATGATATATCTAGTACCATATTAATTTAAGGACTTGATGGTCCTATACTTTATTATATAAAGTGCATTAATTATCTTGAAGAGCAAAATAATATTTCTACAAATCTGATAACGCAGGCAAGGATGATTAGTTTTGTTATGTCTTCCAGAGGGTTAATGTCTTTTGTACACCATTATCTAACAATAGATGAGTTTGAATCAATTTAAATTACTAGCCTTTAGCCTTAAGTTAGAACCATGCATATATCATAGTTCCACTAGCCTTAAGTTAGAACCATGGATATATCATAGTTCCACTAGGAGTTACCACTTTGACGTTACCTTACTCATTTATTACCTCATTTATTAAGTAATGGATGATAGCTAGTGGGATGAGGGGGTTATGTGGGATCATATGTTGATGAGACCAAGATTATAGAAGGGAATCTACGACAACTTTTTTTTTTTAAAGTTCGTGGATTATCGGGCATAAAAAGAAAGTTGATAAACAAACTTTTTCAGGACGTAATATCTGCCAGTGTGCCTTTGGTCTCTCTTAATTCCACTCGCGTTATCCTTCTCGCTTGTAATTATAGAAATAATTTGAAGGATTTGTAATTCTGGAGGTTCCTTGGATTTGTTCTTAACTGGAGTAATCAAATTTGTGTAGTGGGATAGTCCATCGTAATTTAATTACCACAATTGATTATTAGACATTTAATACCACCACGATTGTTGGCTTGTTATGATTGTTCAATCTCCTATCGTTTATGAGTAAGCTTCAAGAGTTTCCACTGGTAATACAAAACATTCAATCAATTGTTGAAGTCTGAGTTATTGGTGTAGAAAATCTTAACTGATACTTAGGCTGTAGTGAGTTAATTAGAGTGATGTAAGGCACTTTCCTTATAATTCTCATTCTAGATAGCTTGAGATCAATCTAGATATGAATTTCTTGTGTGCGCGATAAACATCGGATTCAATATTTAGTGGGTCGAAGGCGTGTGGGGTCTACCTCTATTATCGTTATTTCAAGAATTAGTTGATAATTCTATTAATTTATGTCATCACTCAATTAAGTTGTAGTGGAACTCTTTATCCAACTCAGTTTCCTTAGTTCTAAGTTAAAGAGTCTCCTTATATCCATAACGTACTGGATAGAAGGAGAATTTATAACACCGGGGTAATAATTAACGAATATAATAATCAACGTAGGGTTTTTAATTATGGAATTGCGTAAATAAAATAAATCATTTTTAATATATAATAATAATAATAATATATGACAACAATAATTCTTACTGTCTTAAATGAGAGGATAGAAAAGGAAGAAAACCAGACTTCTACCAAAGCATTGTTTTACTTCAACTCTTATATAGTATTAAATTTAACTTTAGTTAAGGGAATAACTCCTTGGTTAATATGAACTTTAATCACATCTTAAATTTTGATTTGTAAACTGCTTAAGGAATCGTTCAGTTAAATTAAAATGAGTAACATAGAGAGGGTATAATTTTGCTTACCTCATAAGAAGAGTATGACTAATGAATGGATTAATGTACTATTACACCTATAGTAACTTTTATTATAAAATATTTCTTGTAACTGGACTCACTAAAGTGTCGTGAATTCCGTTGAATCAAAATAATTATGTTCAAAATTGTCATCAATGCTCTTATACTCCTTTTACAGATTTATCAATGCTCTTATACTCCTTTTACAGATTTAAGATCATTTTAGTTTTGTTAATAGACATTAACTGATGATGATAATTGGTGCCTTCCCGATAGTTGATACATTTTTCAGGTGTGGATAATAACTTAGAAGACTTACCAAATTAATGCAAAACTTACATATAATTGAATTGTTGTTGTTGTCAATCTAATTTTAATCTAAGTTTTTATGTGATTGTCATAAGTGTTACTAACTAGTTTGCAAGGAAAGAAAATAACACATGTACTTTAATATGGTGTTGGCTTACTTTATGTTGTTATATAGGGTTGTTACAGAAATTTGAATTACTTGATAAACGAAGCTAGACCTTGATTGAACCCGACATTGACAAGTTATTGATGAGGATTAGGATTAGAACTTTACATGATGCTAAGATTGTACCTATTCTTTTATGGTTCTTGTATTCTTTATATATTATGTTCTTACTCAATTGCACTTGTGTATTACTTAAATGATTGATGAATCACAATAGATTTTAATTGTATCATGAAGAATGATAGTTAAGTACAGTTGATGATTCTAGTCTTGAATTGCAGAATAGGTTTGGACTTATGGGATTTAGATACCTCCTTGCTCCTCAAAACAATGGCCAGTCCCGAGACCTTAAATGGTGAAAATCAATCGGATGAATCTTGGACTTGAGCGTTGATTATGTGTCTTGGAGGTCCTAACCTTATAGGGTAGGTGGCAGATAGATATCTTTGTTATATTTATGTTATATGATCGAGTTATTAGTAATAATGATGATGCATCTGATTCTTACTGTGTAATGAAGTACA
>JZKD02S2053751.1:21646-37862 GCA_000966675.3 Picea glauca | reverse complement strand
TTGTGAAGGCTTGATCATCGTACTTCTTTTGGGGTTTCTCTTTTGCATTGATCCTTGATTCTTCTTGAGCACAGCAAGTCCAAAGTTATTCAAATGTTGGGTACTCCTTCCTTGTGTTCATGCTTGCGGCAAATGCATCCCATGTCCTGGGAAGACCATCGAGTACTATGTTCACCAATTCCTTCTCTGAAGTGATCTCTTCAATAGCTTGTAGTTGATCTCTTAACTAGGAGATTCTTACAAAGTATGATGTTATGATGTCATCATCATTCATCCTCATGTCACAAAGCTCATTCTTCATACTCATAACTTGTCCAATGTTTTTGACTGAGAAGAGATTTGTTAGGGCATCGTACATCTTCTTCGATGAGTCAAGATGGGAGATGTAGGGTATCAAGTGGTATTTTATGAAATCCACTATGATACTCATGCATTGATGTCAACATCTTTCAATTTCTCCATAGCTGCAACATTATGCGGTTCCTTCTCTTCTTCTTCTTCAAACTCTGGCTTCACGATCTTTCCTTTCAAAATATCCAATACTTTATTCTTGGCAAGGATGATATCAATCCTTCTCTTCCACACTCTAAAGTTAGAGGCTCCATCTAAATTGTTCTCAGAATTCATAGAGTTAATCATGGCTTCTTGACTTGGTCAAACCCTAGATTTGACCAGAAATTCAAACTTCACATCTTGGCTTGCTGAGAGTATCGAGAGATGCACTAGGCTAGGGCACACTGATTTGTATAGAGATTAGGTCATTCTCTTCACTTAAGGTGATTCAACAAGAGGTTTAGGGTTTCTATAACTTCTCCTGCTAGTAACCCTAGCGACAATGTCTTTCAAGCTACTTCTTCTAGTAACCCTAGTGGTAGTTCCTTAGCGAGATCAATATCCTAGTGGCTATGTTTCCTTCCAGTGTTTAGACTGAATGAAGGAGGTGTGGGCCCATAACCTATTATATTATAGAATATGGTGTGCTTGTTATACCATTAACAATACCCTCATCACCCAACCATAGGCCGAAGCCACCCTCCGAGCACCTTAACCTTGACTCAGAATTACTCTCGAAGCAAACCCTAGGCTAGATAGCCAAACAAGGTGTAATGCATCTTCCTCCAAGGATAGTGCACCAACAATAGTTGATCAAATAGTCCAAACCCTAGACAAGAGATAGTCCAAGCCAACACCCAAACTCCTAGCTGCAGCAGCTACTCCTGTAACTCTCCTCCACACGTGCGCACCAAACTGGGAACTGCAATGTGCACCAAACTGGGAACTGCAGTGTGCACCAAAATGGGAACTGCACTGCGCACAAAACTGGGAACTACAGTTGTGAGATGCTTTCAAATGAGAACTAGTGCCCTGTATTTATACTACTTCTGCCAGATTTGTTGGGGCCAACTTCTCCTTCTAGATATGTGTCTGTTCAGTATATTATTATTATTTCTGGCCAACTTCTTCTCCTAGAGGCTAATAACCTAATATAAATTATCTTCTTGAGATGACAAGACTTCTAGGGTTATTATCCAACCCACTAGGGTTTTCTGTTTCTTTCCAGAGTCTTCTATTCTCGTCAGGTTCACACATGGAGGTAAATACCTCCTGCAACTACCATAATATTAACAAGGATATGGAAAGAGAGAGATTGGGGTGTGAGATAGCAGTAGAGAGATATAGGGAGAGCGAGAGAGTGGGGAGGGAGGAGAGGTGTAGAATAATTGAGAGGGGAGTGGTAGAGAGAGAGAGGTGTGTGTAATAGAGAGAAATGGGGGGAGAGTAAATAAGGTATAGAGGGAGGAAGTGTGATATGGGATCATATAGAGATATAGGGAGGGAGGGAGAGAGGGGAAGAGAGAGAGAGGGGGAAATGGGGCAAAAATAGAGAGAGAGAGAGAGATAATTGGTGAGAGGCTGGTGTTGAGACCTAAGTTTTCACCCCTTCCCATCCTCTCTCATTTCCCTATACCTTCATTAAAAATCATTCATTTTATGTTGGTTAATGTTGGTCCCTCATTACTAAAAAATTCATTTTTGTCATTTCCTCTCTTAATTGATCTATTTTTTGCACCATCTTTTAGTCTCATTGAGGGAAAATTGCATGTCATTAATTTGGTTTGAAATACTTGTCATAAAATTTGTCATAGGTTGAGATCATGGTAGGAATAATAGAGTTTCATATGCAGAACATAGTTGAATGCAAGAATGAGTCTATTCTTGCAAATAAGTATTCACAAACTAACTTTTGAAATCAGTTTATTATTTAATGTGTTATTTTAAATATTTCAACCATTTGGATGTCACCTTCATATGTCTGCAATCATAGACCAGCACCTCCACACTAGATTACACTAACTTCCATCATTACACAGTATCAGTTATGAGTGTGAGAATTGTACCAATTCATCATGGCCATTACAGCTCGAACAAAGAGTTAACAACACACGTGAATTAGTTTTGATATGAAGGAATATGCATTCATTGAATTATCTACATCAAAGATACTCTGCCCAACATGGTTCCTCCTCGATAATGATGGAAAATGAATAGAACCGAGCCACGAGGCCTATAATTGTTCGAATCCAAACTAGAAATCAAAGACATTTTCGTAAAGGATGAGTGGTATGATTTCTTTTGTGCATTTCAAGGACACCACACAGGATTGGCTATGTTTTTTGTTAAGACATTTCATGTATTCCAAACCATTCTTGAGGATACCTGGTGTAACATCCCGCTCTTGCTTTCACATGTTATTGACTTATTATTTGAGGACACTTGGGAGCAAGTGATCTAGTTTGAGTATATGGTTGTTTGTTTTGCTTATGGGTTCTTATGATGACGTTGATGGATTATTATTTATGTCTATTTGATAGCTATGTATAGTATTGAAACACTTGTATTTTTTCGAATAATTTGGTCCTCAAGGGTCGGAGCCGCCATTTTTCTAAGTATTCAGATGATACACCTAAGCCTAAAAAGTCATATTTTGTGATTTTGTATAAATCATGGTCATACATATATGAAACCTCGATATCCCGACATGCGAAGTGGTGAAGTTAGCTTAAGTTTAATCATGGTTTTTTAATCTTTAAACACGGATTATCACCTTTGATACATTGTGTTCTCGCATTTCGAGAGTCACACCTCGAACGCCCTTCGAATGTCTGACACGCAATGTTGCGAGATTAGTTTAAGTTAAAATAGGTTAATAGTAAACAACACATTTGTATCTCCGATCCCCGAAGTCTTGATTTTTCGTTAATTAATCAAGGTTAATTAAAATATTAAGTCAAATCACAGTTAATCAACCAGACCGCAATATCGTGAATTTAGGGTTCTTGTATTCAACGACTAGGAGTAAAACCATCCTATACTACGAACTCCTAAAAAGGGATTAAGGAATAAACACACTTAATAAAGGTTGAAATGAATTAATTAATGCCTTAAACTACCTTCAACCCATACAACCTACAAACTGAGAATTAAACGTTGTCGTGATCCTCCCGAATCGTGAATTATCAAACATTTATGGCATTTATTAAAAAATTTAGTGAGATGATTGTTAGTAAGATCCCATTTTATTTCTAAATATTTCTATTAAATGATTTAAACATTCTTTTAGCAAGGACTCACACAGACTTAAGTGCTCAAAGCGAAAAAAAATTAGTCATTATCTTAGATTTTTTTCTAATTTGCACAGAGCCAAGTTCACCAAGATAACCTTTGTCTGTGTTTTCATTTTTTGTGAGAGGGGATATAATTGCAATTTTCTATATCATGGATCCATGAAAATCATCCAAGGAAGCTGTCAAGAGTCTAGGTCAAGGTTCAGATATTATTTTTGATACCCCACCTAGAAGTATCAATGTTGTTAAAACATTGACGTATGTCTTTGACATTCTGTAATCTGAGCTGATAAATTGTCCAGATGATTCCAGTGATAATGAGAAGTACGACTTGTCAACCAAATAAAAAATCATCACTCAGTAATAGATGTACAAGATAGCAGCAAGTCCATATATTTTTCCCTATTATAATATGATCAGATGGGCACTTGACCATGTAGACATCCCGACCAGGAAAATTTTCAATGAGCAGAAGGTGGCAATTGGGACATTCAGACCAGAGCATTTATAGAAAATGTATAAATTGTCTGCCACACCAAACCTTACTCAAAATGTCGAATTATTGGAGGGTTTCAAAAATAAGGAATGCGAGCAGTTTGGGAAAATATTATCCTATATGATCAAAGATTGGATTTCACATCCCGTGAAATTCAGGGCTGATACGAATGAAATTTATTCAATATCATCGTTGGTACCACAATTCATGTATATAAAAATGATGTTTTACAGACTGTATGGGAAGGAGGACACCTCTCACTTCTTTCTCCCATGGGTACCACTTATTCACACAGTAGTAGAGGGGTTCTCTTTCGACTGGGCCAAACTGTTGTTAGACAATCTGGCCAGTCGAATTACAGAATATCGAGCACAAAAGGCGAGCAAGAAAGCGTCCTCATTCTTCATGTATTCTTACATCATGGACACTATTTTCTTCATGAATCCTTTCCCATTAATGAACTGGAGTTGGACTCCAACCAATGCAGAGCCTATTCATGTCTACCACTCGAAACTCTGGGAATATAAAGCCAAAGAATTCATCTACGAGATTTTCAACTGGGTAATGGTACCAATGCATGTCTCTATCATTGGCCATCTACCTCCCAGGATTTCAGATAACATGATGGATAACCTAAGCAGTGTGGCAGATTGGTATATAGAAGCATAATTTTCATATATTAGGGTTTTTGGCACCTCTGTCCGCCCATATTCTCTGTCGCTATTCTTACTAGACAAGCTAGTATGTTGCGAGATCGCCTGGAAAACTGTGCTCAGTGGGATAAGCAAGGATCTCAAAGGATTATTGAAGAAGGTATGGCCACCCTTCCCCATTCACATCGGTACATATTCTTTATTATATTTTTTCCATGCCAAAGTGGAGGCTACGACCTTGGAGGAAATGAAATTGGTGGACATTGAGTTTAAGAAACACGACCCTAATAAGGTTGTGAGTAATCAAATGGTGAGTTGTGGGATGAAGAGATACAAACATGGAGACTCACCTCATGAAGAAATCTTCTGAGGTGAGAGGTCCTAATCTGAAGTCTTAAGCCAGGTTCAAGCTCAGCTTCCCAGTGATATGGTCGATTTTTATACATTCCAAGAGAACAAGAGAAGTTGCCTACCTAAAGTTTTATAGGGAAGAAACTCACAACCTCTGAGTATAGAGAAAGCAGAAGATAAAAGTTCAACGAGTGTGAACCCTAGAAAACAAGAGACTCGGGACAAGATAAAGGAAACTAAGATCTTGAATCCATAAGAGGAGATCCCTGACCAAGAAGAAGGAAACCCAGAGATATTTACCAAGGAAATCGGTAGCCCCATTGCATCCATCACTCCCTTACAATTCACAAAGGGGAACCCTGATACAGAGTGGATATTCAAGGAGGAACTGACACCCATCTCTATAGAAGAGTTTCCTTATAATGAATTCTTCTTCAGTAAGAAAAGGAAGGTCGTTGTGAAGCAAGAAACATACCAAAGAGAGGGCGCATTAGCTAAAAAGTACAAAATCCTAGTAGATGGGGAAGCCTTGGAAGAGGAATAATTCGTCGATGAGATAGAAGGAACATTATGGGCTTACAAAACAGCCAACCAATATTCAGTCGGAACTTTGAGGGCATGATTGAAACAAAATAACCTATTGATCAGCAAATTGGAGGCTCGGTTAGCAACGACAGAGACGAATTCCAAGGATGAAGCAAACAAAGGTTTCGAGCAAGCTAGAGGGACTGATCAATAGGAAATCGAGAGATTTAAATATGACCTTGAGAATCGTTCAACACAAATAAGCCAAACGCAGGTAAGTCAATTGGAGGAGAAAATAAAATTGTTGTAGTCTAAATTAATTTATGTTGAAAACCAGGTCATAGACATAACAATATTCCAATCCCAAGCCACAATAATATGAAATAAGGTAGAAGTAGCTCAATGGGATCTACTTTCCAAAGAAAAAATCATACAGAATCATTTTCATATGATATAACAATCATTAAATGATATCTCCTCTAGAGAAAGAGAAGCTGCAATAGCTCGGATTGCTTTCTAAGAAGTTGTTATAGAAACAACAAAAGAAGAGGTGGCCATTAGTTCCAGGTTGTCTATCCCAGAGAAAACCAGAGGTAACATCCTATTGAAATCATGGGAACATAATATATCTGAGAGTAGAAAAAGAGCTAAAGAGATGAGAGATTCTTGTGAAGAGACATTCGGCTTGATAAATAAAAAAAATTAGATCTCGATAAAGAAAGTAGTGATGGAACACTAGGAAAAATTAACATAGACAAACATCTGTTGGATATCAAGGAAAATAGGGAAAAAGGACAAATTGAATTATCCAAGGTAAGTCAGTTCAATATCGCCCAAGTGGATAAATGGTTGATAAGAATAAGCTTGCAATTGTGGTCTATCGTCACAGAAGATTGACAAGTAGGAAAAAGATTTCCACAGTTGGCAAAGAATTGTTACACTTTCGAGGTGAACAGTCAAGACGAACCTTCCAAGCTAATAACCCAGTTGGTAGAAAAGTGTTTTAGTTGTATCGAGTAGGGGAAAGGGAATACTTCTTGAGGCAAGTAATGACAGATGCTAATCCCATCCTATTTTTGGAGCCAGATAACAAGAAAAGAAAACACCCTACACACATGGAGGAATACAAGAGACAAGGAAGTGAACTGCTTCATTTTCCATTTGTAACCGAATTTTTTAGAACGATTAGAATTCAAAGAATTTTAAAATTTTGTATAAGTATAATTTTTAGAGAAGGATCAAAGGATTTTTCTCCTTTGGTCGATTGTACTAGAGAATATTTCTTTCACCAGAATTAATACAAGGTAGATCGAAGACTTTTTTTTCCGTCAAGACTGGGTTATGTGTTTCTTCTATTATTTCGCATTTCGAATCATTTATCATATGTGTATTTAATGAATGCTTAGCTGCAATTTAGTTCAACCTCTACTGTGGTGGTCATTTATTTCAGTTATCTAATCGTTTACAACTTTTCCTCTGTATCGGCTATCAGCAGGTACAAGACCTGTGAATTGTTTAGATTTCTATATCATATGCTTTATTAAAGTTTTTCTTTCTTATTTTCTTCTTCTGTCACAAGGTGAGATTCTTCCCCGATTGATGCCTCACATTGTTCAACAGAATGGAATCTGGTCGAAGGAACACCAGAAAAAATCCAGATGGTAAACAGACCATGCTTATTCCTGATCCCGAAAAAAATACTAAAATCAAGAGGTTCCCTTAAGCCAACTACTGCGGTCTAGCAACTTAGACACACATAACCTAAGGCAAAGATCCCACTCGAAGCAGTGAATTCACAAGGAGCTCTCATCGAAACCCTCTATGATGAAACAAAGACAATTGAGGCTAAAACCCTAAACCCAAGTTTATCTTTCCCGTAAATTAAATTTGAAACTCATATGACTACCCCCTGCGTAAATGAAGGTGAAAATCCCTCGGTAAATTTCACATCGATTGACACCCCCACAACTCTTCAATTAGATTTCCCAACCCCACTAAGTCTCGAAGAGTATACCATATACTCAGATTCCACACCTGCAGGTTCCCCAATTTACATCTCTTACAAGTCAGAGGAACCAAGCCCCCGTATCTTGTTTCCACCTTTTTTCAGTCTTCCTGTCTCCCGAAGAAGCTAAAGATTCACTATACATCTTCCAAAATCATTTATACAACATACTGGTTTTCTCTCCTAGAGTATCTATGGTTACGGAAGGAGGAGGAGTGGGAAGCCAAGGGCCTCCCCTACCACCTAGTATTTTCACTAAAGTAGCTGACAAATATGCTCCTCTGGTCCTCCCAGTACCCCTACATGACCTTCCTGAAAACTATGTGAAAAACCTGCCTAAGTTTATAGGAGAAGGAGACTTAACCATGGTCGAACATATAAATTTCTTCGACCCATTCATGGACATCCTAGGTCTCGAGCATGAAGATGTGCATTCATGGTTGTTTGTCCAAACTTTCGAAGGATAGGTGAGAACCTGTTTCTGAAGTCTACCTGCAGGTTCGATATTATCCTATGATGCTCTAGAAGATTCTTTTCTTAAGCAATGGGGCGAAAGGAAGGACCATTTATACTATATGACTGAGTTTGGATCTTTGAAGAAAATAAGTTCATAAACCGTTATGGAATTCATTCAAAGATTTAACAAATTATATAATAAAATGTTAAACCGTCCCAACCTACAGCCAAGGTAACCTTTGCGGGAGCCTTTGAACCTGATTTTTCACTTTTACTAAGAGAAATGAGAGGGGCCGACCTAACTCGAATGGAAGATGAAATTGTGGATATTGATTCAAATATGATGGCTTCTGGTAAACTAAAAACAAAAATAGAAACGGGAAAGAGAGAGGCCAAATGTTTTAAAGAACAAGTGGGACCTTCAGGATCAGGGAGGTCCTCAGATGATAAAATAGATGATATGGCTAGGATAATAAAGGATCTATAAAATAAAATTTCCAGGATGGGTCTAGATCAATCCAAAGAAAATCAATTCGTTAAGATGGATTTCAGAAGAAACCCCAATCCTCAAATTCAACAAAGACAGATTAAAAATGAAGACCAAAAAATTCAAATTTCTTTAAAAAACAAAAAAATTATAGGAGGAAATGACTTGCAAGAGTTTGAGGATCTAGGAGAAGACATCAACAATTTGGGCGATAATTGTGTACAACCTCATCTAACCAAGGAATATTATGAGAGGTCTTTGAACACCGAAAAACCATCAAATAAAGATAACAACATAAATAATGCAGGTGATTATGCCTATTAAGGGATGGATGATACTATAATGGTTGAACTCCAACAAAAATACAATCTGAGGCCTAAAAATAAATCTTTGTCGACTAATCAACCAAAGAAAATCATTCCAAGAGGAAAAACATATGGGACCTCTATGAAAGACACCAAGATACAAAATACCAAAATAAAGGAGGTTGAGGCACACGCTGGGAAAATTAAGTTAGTCGGAATGCAGACATGGGAAACAAAACTAGCTGAAAATAAGGCAATGTAAACAAATAAGTTAGAAATGAAGGAAACCGAAGCTTCAACTAAAGAAACAGATCAACTCATGGGGCGTTTCAGCCTGGAAAATGAGATAAACAAAATAAAGATACCAATACCCTTGGTCGAATTGGCAAAAAATCCTGTGTATTGAAGGCAAATAACCAAAATGATAAATTTTTCAGATTTAGAAAGTCAGTCTGACGTGAGAAATTTGGAAGATGATAAGCCTAATATAAATTTCGGCCTGCATTTCGAAGGCGCCAAGGATACCATCGCCCCTTTCTATATCACACTGAATGTGCAAGATTTTCTTCTGCATAATTGCATGCTAGACTCTGGAGCCTCACATAACGTGATGGCCAAGTCTATCATGAACAGACTAGGCCTCGAAATAACCAGGCCATACAGAGACCTATATTCTTTCTATTCAAGGAGAGTTAAGTGTATTGGCATGATCAAATATCTTTGGTAACTCTTACACATGTTCTGGTAAAAAACATTCTAATGGATGTAGTTATCGACGATATACCTCTGAAGTATGGTTTTCTCTTATCTAGGTCTTGGGGAGCCAACCTTGGGGGATATCTTCAATTAGACATGACCTATGCCACGATTCCTATTTTTGGCAGACAGTTCACTCAACTATATAGAGAAAAACGGTTAGCATATATAGTCAGTGATCCAAAAAATCCTAATAATTATTTTGTTTATGTCGGCGATCAAGACCTGGGTAATTGTATTTTATCTTTTGATGATGGTGCAAATAATTGTATAGAAGAAAATTTTATCGAGGAAAATAAAGCAAAAAGGATAGATGAAAATGTGTATAACTCTGGGATTTGGAAAATGTTCTTTGATGGCGCTTCGTCATGTGAAGGAGCAGGTGCAGGGGTACTTTTTGTACCACTTGAAAATGAATTTGTTATCCCTTTTTATTACAGATTGCAGTGGGACATAGACTACATGTGAGTACGAAGCCCTAATCTTGGGACTAGAAGCTTCCAAGAAGATGAACATAAAGAACTTGGAAGTCTGTGGAGATGCGGAGTTGATTGTGAAGCAGATAAATTGGCAGTACCAGGCCAAACAACCAAGATTAATATCTTATAGAAATTGCGCCTGGGATCTAATCGAAACTTTTTTCTCATCGATAAATGTTCATTACATTCCATGTACAGAAAACCTAAAATCTGATTCATTAGCCAAAGAATCCTCAACTTTCGCACCTCCTACAGCTTTCAAACTGAAGTATCATATAGAAGTGAGGCATAGACCCTCCATGCCGAATAATATACAACATTAGCAGGTATTTGAAGATGACGAACAGATCAGAAAATTCCTTGAGATGGTGGACAATTTCCCTGAAACTCACATCGACCAAGAAAACCAAAACGACCATACTTGGATTATGCAATAAGGGGAGGGTCCTCAAGAGTTCCAAGAAAATATTGTGAATCATCGCATGTTAGTTTTAAAAAAAAATAAGATTCTGAAAGGACTAATCCCACTAGAAAGATTGTTTGACCAAAATGACATGCCCCTAAAATCTACTTCACAACTTCAACCAGAAGAAGTTGAAGATTGCGACATAGGGACCAAAGAGGAGCCTAGAATAGTAAAGATATCAAAATATTTTCCCCTTGAGATGAAAGGTAAGTATGCATATTTACTCCAGCAATATAAATATCTGTTCTCTTGGTCTTATGATGAGCTGAGGACTTATGACACCACGGTGATCGAACACAAAATACCTTTGAAGCTCGATGTTAAACATTTCAGATGGAAACTCAGGAAAATCAATCCCATTTTATTACCCGTGGTCGAAAAGGAAGTTAAAAATCTTTTGGATGCAAAAATAATTGTGCCACTGAGATACTCTAACTGGGTAGCTAACCTGGTCCCGGTTAGGAAGAAGAGTGGACAGATCAAGTTGTGTGTGGATTTTAGAAATCTAAATAAATCCTCCCTCAAAGACAATTATCCGCTTCCCAAAATGGATCAAGTTTTGGAGAAGGTGGTTGGGGAAAATATAATGTCAATGATCGATGAGTTTTCGAGTTATAATCATATCGCTATCAGTGAGCATGATAAAGAGAAAACAACCTTCACCACCCCTTGGGGCACATTTATGTATGAAAAAATGCCTTTTGGTTTAATGAATGCAGGTGCTACCTTCCAGTGTGTTATCGATATCACTTTAGTTGGTGAGAGAGATAAATTTGTGGTCATTTACCTTGATGATCTGACTGTTTTTTCTAAATCTGATGAAGATCATTTGATACACCTCAAGTAAACATTCGAGAAATGCCAAAAATTTGGTTTGTCCTTAAACCCTAAGAAGTATCACTTTGTGATGCAAGAAGGTAAACTCAAGGGCCATATTGTGTCTTGATATGGATTTGAAATCAATCCTAAAAGGGTCAAAGCTATAGACACTATAAATATCCATAGAAATGTAAAAGAAATTCAATCATTTTTAGGAAAAAAAAAAAAATTGAGGAGATTTATCTCGAATTTTGCTGAAATCGTAAAATTGATCATAGATATGCTGAAGAAGAACAATGAAGTCAACTGGACAGAAGAAGCCAAAGCGTCATTTGCACGTATCAATAAATTTATAAGTGAAGCACTCGTTCTAACCAAACTTGATTATCTCAAAGAGTTTTTTATTTTCTCATTCGTCTCCGAACACATGATCGCGGTAGTACTCCTCTAGAAGAACGAAGAGGGATTTGAGCAACCAATAGCATTATTTAGTAAGAGCCTTAGAGATGCATAATTGAGATATGATATAATGGAAAAGCAAGCATACACAATGGTAAAGGCATTGAAGGATTTCAGAACCTACATTTTACACTCCAAGGTAATTGCAAATGTGCCCACCAGTTCTGTAAAAGATATATTGGTGCAGCCCGATAGTGACAGAAAGAGGGGTCGGTAGCTTGCTAAAATTCAAGAATTTGATCTAGAGGTCAAACCAACAAATCTTTTAAAAGGATAGGGCTTGGCTAAGCTCTTATCTGAATCAAGTTTCAGAGCACTCAAAATAAATAACCCACAAGAATACGAAGGATGTGTGGACATAGATGAATTCAATGACCAAATAGCTCCAACCATAATCGAAGAGAAGTTTGCCTTATCAGGTTGGTATAAAGACATAGTATCATAACTTCTGACCCTGAACTACCTAAGTTATTTATCTCCATCTAAAGCCAGGACACTAAAATTACATGTGGTAAAGTATTGTATATCTGAAAGCCAATTGTTTTGGAAAGACCCTCTAGGATTCCTATTGGTTTGTTTGGTAGAATCAGAAGCGGAAAATGCCATAAATGAATTTAATGAAGGAGTATGCAGAGGACATCACGTGTGGAGAGAAATGGCTTATAAAATCTTGAGGGTAGGATATTACTAGCCTAAAAAAATTTCAGATGTCAATACCAAAGTCAGAGGCTGTAAATCTTTCCAATTGTTCACAGGCAAGCAAAAACTGTTGAGATTTGGATACCTTGGAAAGTGGTTCCCATGTGCTTATGAGTCTCTAAGAACAAAGGGGGAAGACTATTACCCTTGTACTTTACTTTATGATTCTAATTTCACTTTGACTTAGGAGTTTTAAGTCAAAAGTGAAATATGTCACTTAAGTCATAAAGTGACAATTAATTCACAATGTGGGTGAATTAATAGACATAAAGCAACTAAGGAAAGTGGGTTTCCTTACAGAAATTTTTGGAGTTGATCTCACCCATTGATTAGACTTGGCTAGATCTAATCTAGGCCATTGATATTTTAGGGTTGGCATGAGGAGGCTAAAGAGAGGGTATAGGCATTTTTGAGGGTCATTCTTCACTTGAGACTTGTGGAGAAGAGAAGAAGGGCGCATATCTTGAGGAGGAGAGGGGCGCACTTCATGAGGGTTTGAGTAGAACCCTTGAGATCTTGATGAGAGGCTCTTGTTAGCTTGGAGATTGCATGGAGAGGTTATCCATGGAGGTTTAGCCTTCATTCTTCATAGGGAGCACTTTTCTTGGAGGAGGGGCACATCTTGAGGAGGAGGGGCGAATTTATTATCCTTCAGTTGCTCACTGGGAGAGGAGGACTTGTTAGATCAGGTTGAGGTCTGATGCATTGGGAGAGGAGAGCTTGAGCACTAGTTTCTGTGGAGAGAGACTTTTAGTTTCGGGTTCAGTTTATTTATTGTGATCATTTCTGCCTGGAGGAGGGCGCATGAGTTGAAAGGACTGGAAACTACTTGGTAGCAGATATTCTTGGAGGATTCGAGCACTGACAGTTTCTATGGAGAGGCAACATAGGAGAGGACATTCCTATGTAGGGATTTCTTCATTGGGCAACAGATGAGCTTGGGTGCCTCAGTTCAATACAGAGGGCAACAAAGGGAGAAGGCGCACCACAGTTTGGGCACTTCTTTCTTTGGATCTTGTGGCAAGGCTTGTGAGGAGATTACTATGTATACAGGCTCCATTGTATCTCATTACTTGTTGTATATCTTTCTTTAATCACAATTATATAGACATATATCCCAAACTGGTTTTCCCCAGGGGGGTTTTATCCAAGGTCATATTGACCAAAAATACCTATGTCAAATTTATGCATGTTTAGAAGTGTAGATCAGCATTTTAAAGTTCAAGATATAGAGGTAGTGTTATGTGGTTTAAGTTATATTGGATGTGCTAACATTGAGATAAGAAAACACTTGCAAGGGAACCTTAAAAGAGCACTTAACCTATAAAACATTGAACAGAAAGTGGGATGACTGTTTGCTGTCCTAAAACAGAAAAAGAAGACAGCCATATAGTTGAAACTTAGAGTCATACTAAGGTCAAGGACAGACTTTAGATGGTAGCCTCATAGGACCTCAAAATTTCAACATGGTATCAGAGCCAAAGGTGGCTTAGACTTGCTGATTTTGGAGAACTTTTTGGGCAGTTTGGAGAAGTTTTTATATCAGATTTGTTGGCTGTTTTAGAAAGCAGGTTTATAGTCTAAAACAGTGGGTAAACTTCAGATCCGAAGGTACCTCTCTTTCATTTCTAGTTGCACAGCTCAGGGAAGATTTTGGACAACTAGTTTACAGTGTTGGTGGGCAGTTGTGGGAAGATTTGTTGGGATGATTTTTGACACTTGTGGACAGCTTCTTTTCACACCTGCGTGGTCATGAGTGAGGCTGTAGAGATGAACTCTCTTCACACCTATAGATTAGGAGTGAGGTCATGGATTCACTTGCCTCTTTTCACACTTGTGTTGACATGAGCGAGGAAGCGATCCTTTGCATTGGGAGCATCAAAGTGACCACGGTTGGAAGACATGTCAGTATCTTAGATGTGTGTGGAGGATAGGCTAGTTGGGGCTAGCAATTGGTCGCCTTGGAAGGTGAGGATGGTATTTGTCTTAGAGGATCTCGAGCTATGGGACATAGTTGAGGCAGTTGTTCCTCCCATTCCTGTCACTGCTCCCATCTTGGTAGAAGAATTCAGGAGGAGGAACAACAAGTCAAAGAGAATCATATGTGGTGTTGTGAGAGATCACATTATTCCCCGCTTGACTTGGAAGACTTGTGCATTTGAGATGTGGGCATCGTTTTGCAATTTGTACGAGAGCTATAATGAGAACCAGATTATGGTTCTTCATGATCGACTGAGGGGCATTCACATGCTCGAGGACAAGTCGGTTACTTCATTCCTTGGTAGATACACACAGATCAGAGATGACTTGGCAACCGTCAAAGAGGTTGTGAACCCTAACTCTTTGGTGAGGCAAGCTATGAATAACTTCACCAAATCGTGGGGTCCATTTGTACGAGACATTGTTGCCAGGGAGGTTATGCCTACATGGGAGAGGATGTGGGGTGACTTCGTCCAGGAGGATATTAGGCTTGCAGCCGAGGCTTCTAGACAACAACAACAACAACAAACAGTTTCTGGTGATGAGGAACTTGCTCTTTGGACAAAGGGAAACAAGAAGACCGGATGTGGAGGTCGGCAGGGTCCCAAGTTTGGGGCCCCACCACAGGGAGGAGAGAGCAGTAGCAGCAGTGGGCAGAGGAGAGACATGAGCATAGTGAGATGCTTTGCTTGTGGAGAGATGGGTCACTATCTAGGACAGTGTCCCAACAAGAAGAAGAAGAAACAACAGGATGGGTCAGCAACGACAGGAGAGGAGATGGAGTTCAGTGATCGGTTTGCGAGAGAGTGTGCATTCATTGCTACTTTATCTACCATTACACCATCCATCATTAGTTGGGGAGACCGAGTTGATGAGGACCGACTGACTCACAACAGTGATTTAGAGGGAGATCAGACTCAGTGTCCCTGGATAGATTCAGAGTGGGTGACTGGTGCACCCAGTATAACTACAGTTTCAGAGAAGTCGAGTAGACAGAGAGTTGGTGCTATAGCTTTAGTGCATCAAAGGATGAGGAGGAGGAGCAACAGGGCACCATAGAGTCTTGAGCCTCACATGGCTTATGAGACGGGCAGATCAGGTTCTGGATCCACTTCAGGTGGAGGTGACTTGGCTAGAGGCCAAGTTCATGACTCTTGGTGAGAGACCAAGAGAGGGAGACTCTTGGTGAGATACCAAGAGAGAGACTCTTGGTGAGAGGCCACGAGTAGGAGGAAATCCTTGGTGGGAGACCAAGGTGGAGATCTTTGGTGTGATGTCAAGATCTAGGTGATCTTGGATAGATGGAGAGTCAGTGCCATTTATAGATCATACAGATTGAGTAGATCTGTGACAGAGTCCACTTTCAGTGATCAGGATACAACCATACTCCCAAAGCATATGCCAGGAGGAAACCATGTCCACTACAGGGACGGATTGGTGGTGACGAGCACTTTCCTCAGTAAGAGGGAGTGTTGAGATTTGGATACCTTGGAAAGTGGTCCCCATGTGCTTATGAGTCTCTAAGCACAAAGGGGGAAAACTATTACCCTTGTACTTTACTTTACGATTCTAATTTCACTTTGACTTAGGAGTTTTAAGTCAAAAGTGAAATATGTCACTTAAGTCATAAAGTGACAATTAATTCACAATGTGG
>JZKD02S2053751.1:7528-20365 GCA_000966675.3 Picea glauca | reverse complement strand
ATTAATTCACAATGTGGGTGAATTAATAGACATAAAGCAACTAAGGAAAGTGGGTTTCCTTAGTGATATTTTTGGAGTTGATCTCACCCATTGATTAGACTTGGCTAGATATAATATAGGCCATTGATCTTTTAGGGTTGGCATGAGGAGGCTAAAGAGAGGGTAAAGGCATTTTGGAGACTCATTCTTCACTTGAGACTTGTGGAGAAGAGAAGAAGGGGGCATATCTTGAGGAGGAGAGGGGCGCACTTCATGAGGGTTTGAGTAAAACCCTTGAGAGCTTGAAGAGAGGCTCTTGTTAGCTTGGAGCTTGCATGGAGAGGTTATCCATAGAGGTTTAGCCTTCATTCTTCAGAGGGAGAACATTACTTGGAGGAGGGGCACATTTATTATCCTTTAGTTGCTCACTGGGAGAGGAGGACTTGTCAGATCAGGTTGAGGTCTGATGCATTGGGAGAGGAGAGCTTGAGCGCTAGTTTTTGTGGAGAGAGACTTTCAGTTTCAGGTTCAGTTTATTTATTGTGATCATTTCTGCTTGGAGGAGGGTGCATGAGTTGAAAGGACTGGCAGCTACCTGGTAGCAGATCTTCTTGGAGGATTCGAGCTCTGACAATTTTTATGGAGAGGTAGCACAGGAGAGGACATTCCTATGGAGGGATTTCTTCATTGGGCAACAGATGAGCTTGGGCGCCTAAGTTCAGTACAGAGGGCAACAAAGGGAGAGGGCGCACCACAGTTTGGACACTTCTTTCTCTGGATCTTGTGGCAAGGGTTGTGAGGAGCTCGCTATGTATACAGGTTCCATTGTATTTCATTACTTGTTGTATCTCTTGCTTTAATCACAATTATATAGACATATATCCCAAACCGGTTTTCCTCGGGGGGGTTTTATCCAATGTCATGTTGACCAAAAATACCTGTGCCAAATTTATGCATGTTTAGAAGTGTAGATCATCATTTTAAGGTTCAAGATCTAGAGGTAGTGTTATTTGTTTTAACTTATATTGCATGTGCTAACATTGACATAAGAAAACACTTGCAAGGGCACCTTAAAAGAGAACTTAACCTATAAAACATTGAGCAGAAAGTGGGATGACTGTTTTCTGTCCTAAAACAGAAAAAGAAGGCAGCCATACAGTTGAAACTTAGAGCCATATTAAGCTCAAGGACAGAATTTAGATGGCAGCCTCATAGGAGCTCAGAATTTCAACATGGTATCAAAGCCAAAGGTGGCTTAGACTTGCTGATTTTGGAGCACTTTTTGGGCAGTTTGGAGAAGTTTTTATATCAGATTTATTGGATGTTTTGGACAGCAAGTTTATAGTCCAAAACAATGGGTAAACTTCATATCTGAAGGTACCTCTCTTTCATTGCGAGTTGCATAGCTCAGGGCAGATTTTGGACAACTAGTTTACAATGTTGGTAGACAATTGTGGGCTGATTTGTTGGGCTGATTTTTGACACTTGTGGATAGCCTCTTTTCACACCTGCGTGGTCAGAAGTGAGGCTGTAGAGACAACCTCTCTTCACACCTAGATATTAGGAGTGAGGTCATGGATTATCTTGCCTCTTTTCACACCTGTGTTGACAGGAGTGAGGCAACGTTCCTTTGCATTGGGAGCATCAGAGTGAGCACAATTGGCAGACATGTCAGTATCTCAGATGCATGTGGAGGAAAAGCTAGCTGGGGCTAGCAATTGGTCACCTTGGAAGGTGAGGATGGTCTTTGTCTTAGAGGATCTCGAGCTATGGGACATAGTCGAGGCAGTTGTTCCTCCCATTCTTGTCACTGCTCCCATTTTGGTAGCAGAATTCAGGAGGAGGAACAACAAGGCAAAGAGGATCATATGTGATGTTGTGAGAGATCACATTATTCCCCACTTGACTGGGAAGACTTGTGCATTTGATATGTGGGCATATTTGTGCAAGTTGTACGAGATATCTAATGAGAACAGGATTATGGTTCTTCATGACCGACTGAGGGGCAATCACATGCCCAAGGACGATTAGTTTAATTCATTCCTTGGTAGATACACACAGATCAAAGATGAGTTGGTAGCCGTCGGAGAGGTTGTGAACCCTAACTCTTTGGTGAGGCAAGCTATGAATAGCTTCACCAAATCGTGGGGTCCATTTGTACGGGGCATTGTTGCTAGGGAGGTTATGCATACATGGGAGAGGATGTGGGATGACTTCATCCAGGAGGATATTAGTCTTACAGATGAGGCTTTTGGATAGTAGCAATAGTAGCAGACAGTTTCTGGTGATGAGGAACGTGCTCTTTGGACAAAGGGAAAGAAGAAAACTGGTCGTGGAGGTCAGCAGGGTCCCAAGTTTGGGGCCCCACCACAGGGAGGAGAGAGCAGCAACAGCAGTGGAAAGAGGAGAGACATGAACACAGTGAGATGATTTTCTTTTGGAGATATGGGTCACTATGTAGGACAGTGTCCCAACAAGAATAAGAAGAAGCAGAAGGATGGGTCAGCAGCGACAGGAGAGGAGATGGAGTTCAGTGATCGGTTTGCCAGAGAGTGTTCATTCATTACAACTTTATCTACCATTACACCATCCAACATTAGTTGGGGAGATTGAGTTGATGAGGACCGACTGACTCACAAAAGTGATTTAGAGGGAGATCATACTCAGTGTCCCTGGACAGATTCAGAGTGGGTGACTAGTCCACCCAGTATAGCTACAGTTTCAGAGCAGCCGAGTAGACAGAGAGTTGGTGCTACAGCTTCAGTGCATTAGAGGATGAGGAGGAGGAGAGAGGCTTGAGCCTCACATGGCTTATGAGACGGGTAGATCAGGTTTTGGATCCACTTCAGGTGGAGGTGACTTGGTGAGAGGCCAAGTTCATGACTCTTGGTGAGAGACCAAGAGAGGGAGACTCTTGGTGAGATACCAAGAGAGAGACTCTTGGTGAGAGGCCAGGTGTAGGAGGAAATCCTTGGTGGGAGACCAAGGTGGAGATATTCAGTTTGATGCCGAGATCTAGGTGATCTGGGATAGATGGAGAGTCAGTGCCATTTATAGATCATACAGATTGAGTAGATCTGTGACAGAGTCCACTTTCAGTGATCAGGGTACAACCATACTCACGTAGCATATGCTAGGAGGCAACCATGTCCACTGCAGGCATGGATTGGTGGTGACGAGCACTTTCCTCGGTAAGAGGGAGTGTTGAGATTTGGATACCTTGGAAAGTGGTCCCCATGTGCTTATGAGTCTCTAAGCACAAAGGGGGAAGACTATTACCCTTGTACTTTACTTTATGATTCTAATTTCACTTTGACTTAGGAGTTTTATGTCAAAAGTAAAATATGTCACTTAAGTCATAAAGTGACAATTAATTCACAATGTGGGTAAATTAATAGACATAAAGAAACTAAGGAAAGTGGGTTTCCTTAGTGAGATTTTTGGGGTTGATCTCACCCATTGATTAGACTTGTCTATATCTAATCTAGGCCATTGATCTTTTAGGGTTGGCATGAGGAGGCTAAAGAGAGGGTAAAGGCATTTTGGAGACCCATTCTTCACTTGATACTTGTGGAGAAGAGAAGAAGGGCACATATCTTGAGGAGGAGAGGGGCGCACTTCATGAGGGTTTGAGTAAAACCTTGAGAGATTGAGGAGAGGCTCTTGTTAGCTTGGAGCTTGCATGGACAGGTTATCCATGGAGTTTTAGCCTTCATTCTTCAGAGGGAGCAATTTTCTTGGAGGAGGGGTGCATATTGAGGAGGAGGGGCACATTTATTATCCTTCAGTTGCTCACTTTGAGAAGACTTGTCAGATCAGGTTGAGGTCTGATGCATTGGGAGAGAAGAGCTTGAGCACTAGTTTCTGTGGACAGAGAATTTCATTTTCAGGTTCAGTTTATTTATTGTGATCATTTCTGCTTGGAGGAGGGCGCATGAGTTGAGAGGACTGGCAGCTACCTGGTAGCAGATTTTCTTGGAGGATTCGAGCTCTGACAGTTTCTATGGAGAGGCATCATAGGAGAGGACATTCCTGTGGAGGGATTTCTTCATTGGGCAACAGATGACCTTGGGTGCCTCAGTTCAGTACAGAGGTAAACAAATGGAGAGGGCGCACCAGAGTCTGGGCACTTCTTTCTCTGGATCTCGTGGCAAGGCTTGTGAGGAGATTTCTATGTATACAGGTTCCATTGTATTTCATTACTTGTTGTATCTCTTTCTTTAATGACAATTATATAGACATATATCCCAAACTGGTTTTCCCCGGGGGGATATTATCCAGGGTCATGTTGACCAAAAATACCTGTGTCAAATTTATGCATGTTTAGAAGTGCAGATCATCATTTTAAAGTTCAAGATCTAGAGGTAGTGTTATGTGTTCTAAGTTATATTGCATGTGCTAACATTGAGATAAGAAAACACTTGCAAGGGCACCTTAAAAGAGAACTTAACCTATAAAACATTGAGCAGAAAGTGGGATGATTGTTTGTTGTCTTAAAAAAGCAAAAGAAGACAACCATACAGTTGAAACTTAGAGCCATACTAAGGTCAAGGATAAAATTTAGATGGCAGCCTCATAGGACCTCAAAATTTCAACAGAAACTCCTAGCATTACCTTTGGTTCTGATTAAAACGAATGCCCCATTTCAACAATGGGGGTTTGATTTTATAGGATAAATTAACCCACATTCCAGTGCTCAACATAGATGGATCCTAACCATTATCTATTATTTCACCAAATGAGTGGAAGCTATTCCAACAAGAAGAGCGACAGATTCGGCGGTGATAGATTTTCTGGAAGAGAACATACTATCTAGATTCGACTGTCCCAGAAAAATAGTTACAGACAATGCCCAAGCGTTCAAATCTATGGCAAGGGTCAGATTTTGCCAAAAATACAATATTTTACTAGGCCATTCTACAACATACTACCACCAAGGCAATGGGCTCACTGAGTCATCGATTAAAATCCTAATTACCATAATTAAGAAAGTGTTGAACGAAAAAAAAAAATATTGGCATGTGCATTTGAAGTACGCCTTGTGGGCGAACTGGATAGGCACCAAGAAATCGATTAAATCTTCTCCTTTTCAAATGGTATATGGGACCAACGTAGTGTTACCCATAAATATGGCCCTACCCATGATGAAACTTTGGCAGGATGAAAAAGAAGAACCAAATCACATCACAAGAAGGATAAATCAGTTGATCGAAGTTCAACAAAACAAAATGGAGGTAGATGAAAGGCTTCAGAGGTATCAAGACCATATGAAAGAGTTGTTCTATCAAAAATCTAAAGACAGGGAATTCCTCCCTGGTGATTTAGTTTTAAAATGGGATGTTATAAGGGAAGACTCGCAAAAACATTGCAAATTTGACCATATCTAGTATGGTCCATTCAAAGTCACAAATTCTGAAGGGAAGAACTCATTTTTGTTAGATAATTTGGAAGGTAAAAACCTTAACATCCCCATCAACAGGCACTATCTGAATCAGTATATGCAATAAATAATTTCAAAATTTCCACTGTATATACCGGTTTGTGTTTCTATTTTTATAGTTGTTCGATAAGTTTTATTTTCTTTATCATCGCAAATAAAATAGGTTAGTGATATGAAATTTTCAACACATTGAATTCCATAAATTTTAAAATCTTGATGCTCTTTGTGTTCCTTTCTTACAGGATTCCAGTTTACAGCCCAAACATCATAAAGAGGAGAACGAACAGTCATGTATTGGTAAACCGATTCACCTGAAACATGTGATAAAAGATAATTTACTAAGATGAGAACGAAATGGTAAGGCAAAGGTACAAATTCCCCAAATATTTAGTTTGAAAATGAAGGTCACCTAAGTATAATAACAGGCTCATGAGTATGAACTTTTTCACTCGATGGATTATCAAAAGAGTATTTTTTTTACTGTGGATTCTAAAAATTTCCCCTAGATGAGATAAAAATAATCAAAATAAAATAAAAGAAGTGAAGTGTCCTAAATAAGAAAAAGGTTCTAGGAGTCGGGATTGCGTTATAACACCTATTCTTATGAAATACAAAACCCTTGTTTGTCACTCTGTCCTGAATCTTTGATTATTTCCCCTTAAATCCTGATATCTTCCCATGGTTTTCACAGAAGGAAAAGAGGTTTCACTTTAGGTCTGAAAGCCAACAAACAATTTTTCTGAACGCCAACAAAAAGGGTGGTGAGTTCTTGCAAACCCTCACCTCTCACTAAACCTAGATATGCTTAGGATAATCCTAACTCCCTTGGTTTTTTCAACAGGTCTTGACGATTAGTCTTTCTCAAAAGAAGGCCCCTGGAAATAAACTCTCCCCTAAAGCTTCCCTACCAACTAAGATGTTTAGAAGGTCAAAGGAAAACTGATCCAGAGTAATCAAAGTGAGTGAACAGACATCAAACACAAATTTATACGTAGATATTACCCCTGGTATACCTTCTACTAATTTATTTCCCCCACTTCATGGCAAAGGAAAATATAAGACAGGTGGTGAAAGGAAATTCAAAAAATTGATTGCCCCCATCTAGTCTGAAAAGAGATGATGAAAGGAAATTCAGGAAATGATTTCCCTCATCTCAACATTTAAATGAAAAGTTACGTCTCAAAGTGGTGAAAGGAAATTCAATAAAGGGAATCAAACAACTTCAACGGGGTATTGAGCATGCTCGTTGGAAGTGAAGCAATGTCTAAAATACCTGTAAGCCTGTTACACATGAATTGTATTGTACTCTGGTAATTAGTTTTATTTGAATCCCGATCTAGATCTAAGGTGCATGCAGGAATCCATGTTTAAAATCATTGAAGTTAATTCACCTTGATTCAAGCAAAATCAACAGAACCTGTTAAAATCCCCAAGGTTTTTTTGATCATCTTGAGCAGACTCGAATTCAGTATTAGAGGATAAGGAGGACTAATTTTGAGGTAAGAGATTGATTAGGTTTGAAATATTTCATAAGTAAAGATGAAACCCCCTTTCTCCCTCTGTATCCTCTTCCCAGACAAGTTTCACGGAAGTAAAATAATGACTCCATTTACCCAATAAGCGCACTTGATCTATTGTTCTTATCATCCCGAAAGGAGACGAGATTCTTAGTTGGAGCCTATGTTGGAACACTTGTATTTTTCCAAATAATCTAGTGTTGCAGGCCCTTGAACCTCAGCCCAGGGTCCGCGCAATATCGTTCTAATCTACCCTCCTGAGTCTGATTGAATCTTTGATTCCTTCACAGGGAACCCCTCACACACACGATAGTGTATCCATAGGTCCTTGTGCAAGTGCCTTTTCGCAACTCATGTGTTCGCGGGTTGAAGGCCCTCAACTTATTCCCTCCAAAAATTGATACCTGAGATGTGATGAGTATGGCCCCTCCTTGTTATATCCCTCCTAGGGATAAATTCTAGGGATAAACGCTAGTCTCTCTCTCAACTTGCAAGTTCGCAACTTATGATGTTGAACCCTTTTGCTTCTTTCTTACGATATCTCAAAGCACGAGAAGTCAACTAGGGTGTTGACTCTCTTTTCGAACGACATGTGTCCACCACCTATCACTAATTATTCCTCTCTCTGGGAATTTTATTCTCATGCCACCTGTCAACCACATGATTCCCACCAAGTGGATGTGCCATGTGTTGCATGAGACTCACTCAATCCGACGACCTGCTTTATTTCGGGCTTCTGGGTATTGGGAGTTTAGAAATCTCGATCCCAAAACACTACCTCCTATGTTCCCTGACACCTGAAGTGATGAAATCATGAAACTTCACGCCAATTCCTCTAGTAACTTGCAACTTCAGGACTTTCATTCCACTGTGCACAACTCCTTGTCACCAGGATCCCCAAAATGCCGAAATGGTCTGACGGCTCAGACAGACCATGATCAACGGTCTAGGTTGATTCTATATCCTAAAGTGATGAGTTCGCCTACCTCTAACCATCGTGCAAATTCTCTGGATCCCACGGTCTTCACAACTTCGGGAGTTCTCCTCGGAGAATTCCAACTGCTCGTTTCCTCCTTGACAAATTCTGCGAAATGAACCAAAGTTCTTCCTCTTAAACTTATCTTCTATTGAGGTGACTTTGACCCCATCTCCCTTGGAAGTATTTTGATATCCATCTTCCTTTGAAATGTTTCAATCCCCGACTTCCTTTGAAGTGTTCAAAGGCATAAAACCTTCTGAGCTTTCTATGGCAACTTCAAGCCTTGAAAGAACTCCTACACGCACTCCTTGTGACAATTTATCAAATACTTCTGGTATTTGATTCTTTGACTTTGTACTTTCAGAAACAAAAATCCTTCAGTCCTTCCTTTAGTTGATAAGTCCTAAAACTTCCAATAGAATGCGCACTCCTTGCATGGCTTTTGTACTTCAGCGACACTTCTGCTGGAATGAGAACAATGGTATCCCTCCTAAGCTTTCTGAGATAAAACTCAGAGTCTTTGTCTACGCACACCTTGCGGACGTTTCACTACACTCCTTGCAGGAACTTATCTCACTTAGGAAGAGAAACAATTGAAACTCATTATCTTTCTCTCTCAGACTTCATAGACATAACATGAAATCATACATACACAACATAGTCTCATAACAAATGCATAACAGAGAGAATAAAACAACTGTAAGCATACCATTCACCATGTATAAACATAAAACATCGTAACACCATGAAATCTGGTTCAAAGCTTCATATATTAATTCAAAGATCTTGTACATGGGTTCTTCTCTACAGTTCTCTGCTACAACTCCCTCCTCTCCTGTGCTATGCTAATGATACAATAATCTTATAATGATACAATGGTGAGGGTGTCTATATCCGCTTTCCCTCCTACTCTCTAAACTGTCTAATCTCACATTCATGTCTACCTACTCTCACATTAAAAGACTTAAATGCCTCAATACAATCAACATATGGGAGAAAATCCCTCACGATCCATTTACAACCTCCAAGATATAAATGCAAAGTACGCCATCTTCCTAACTATTACATTAATGCTTTTGTTTCAAAATTCAAAATGGGTTTTATGAAAAACATGCTCTTTTTCTTCCTCCATGCGTCCAACTATTTCTTGGGCTTAGTCGTGTGCTTTGGCTTTGTACGATGCTCCTGCATCATACTCCCTCGCTTAAAAATCTTCATGAAATCATGTTCATGGGTTCCTGCATGGTCTATCCATGCTTCTAAATTTCCGTTTCATCTTCCCAGCTGGCATCTTCAACTGGATGTCCCTTCCATTTGACCAAGTATTGAAAATACTCTTTCCTCCTAGTCTTCCTGCTAACCCTTTTGTCAATTATTCTCTGCATCTATGGCTTTTTAGATACAGGCATTTGTTTTTTCCATTGGACCTCTTTCTGTTAACCTTCTGCTCCTGCTTCTTCATCTTTGTAAGGGTACAAATATGCAACATTGAATATCCGTGAAATTCTGATCCCATCGGGTAATTCAATCTTATATGTGTTTGTCCCAATTTCTTCATGACTCTGCATGGTCCAATCTTTTTCATCTTTAACTTGTTATACGTTCACCTTGGGAACCTCTTCTTCCTTAGATGTGAAAGAATCAGATCACTAACTTCAAGTTGAAATTCTCGCCTTTGTTGATCTTCTATGCACTTGTATTCTTGGTTTGAATTCTGCAATCACTCCTTATCTCGACTGTGAAGCTCCTTCATTGCTTTTGCAAAATCCTCTGCACTAGCACTCCTAAATTTGATTCGTTCTGAATCTTTCAATTCAGAAACTCCTCTTGGTTTCATTCCATGCACAATTTGGAATGGACTCTTCCCTGTGCTTCTTTTGAGTGAGTCATTATAAGAAAATTCTTCTTGTGGAAGAATGTGATCCCATTGACTGTGGTGTTCAGTCACTAGGCTCCTCAACAAATTCCCCAAGCTTCTATTCACAACTTATGTTTTTCCATCCGTCTGAGGATGATACACTGAGCTAAATGACAAACTTGTCCCTAGCTTCTTCCATAAAGTCCTCTACAAATGTCCCACAAACTTAGTATCTCAATCAAAAACTATACTCCTTGGCAAGCCGTGTAGTCTGATGACTTCCTTGAAAAATAGGTTCGCAATGTGAGTTGTGTCACTAGTTTTCTGGCATGGTATGAAATGTGCCATCTTAGAAAAAATTTCTACTCTCACAAAGATCGAATCATATCCTCTTTGTGTCCTTGGCAGTCCCAATATGAAATCCATGCTCACTGCATCCCATGACCTCTCGGGTATGGGTAATGGCTGGTATAACCCTGTGTTCTTCCTATTCCCTTTTGTGTGCTGACAAATTCTACATCTGTCCACAAATTTCTTAACATCTGTCCTCATCCCTGACCAAAAATATGAGCCATTCAACTTTGAGAATGTCTTATCATGACCAAAGTGTTCGGCCAATCCTCCACTATGTTTTTCTTTCAGCAGATTCTCCCTCATGGAGCATTTTGGAATACATAGTTGATTGCCCCTGAATAATAATCCATCCTGGATCATATATTCAATCCACTGGCTTCTGTCCCTGAGAACTGGATTCTCAGATGCCTCATATGCTTCCTTAAAATTTGGGTCATCCCTATAAATTTCTTTGAGGTTATCAAAACCCAAAGTTTTGACTCTGAATTCCTACATAAGTAGACATTTCCTGCTCAAAGCATCAACAACTTTGTTAGTAGTTCCGGAAATATGCTTACTTACAAAAGTAAAATTTTGCATGTATTCAACCCATTTAGCATGCTTTTGGTTCAAATTCTCCTGTTGAGTCACGAATTGTAAAGCATGATTATCATTATACAAAACAAACTCTTTAGGAACCAAATAGTGCCTCCATTTCTTTAGTGCTTGTATGATTGCATAAAATTCCTTATCATATGTTGAGTATTTAACCTTTTCTTCATTCAGTTTCTCACTTAATTATGCGATAGACCTATCATCTTGGCTCAAGACTGCTCCAATTGCATATCCACTCGTGTCACACTTGACCTGAAATGTCTTGCGGAAATCCGGCAAGATCAGAATCGGCTAGTCAGTGATCTTCTTCTTCAGGAGATTGAAACTCTTCTCTGCTTCCTCTATCCAGTGAAAATATTTGTGTATTTTCTTCACTATATCCATCATTGGTGCACTAATTCCACTGAAATTCAGTATGAATTTCCTATATAAACTTTCCAATCCATGGAAGCTTCGAACTTCAAACACGTTCTTTGACGATGGCCAATTCTTAATTGCATTCACCTTTTCTGGGTCCATTTTCAGCTCATTTGCAGAGATAACAAAACCCAAATAAATGAGTTTTGTCCTCCTAAATGATGATTTCTTCATGTTTATCAGCAATTTCTCTTGCTGTAACCTTCTCATCACTATGGCTAAATGATTTCAGTGCTCTACCTCTGTCTTGCTGAAAATCAATATATCATCAAGATATACAATGACGAATTTTCCTATGAAATCCTTCAAGACTTCATTCATCAACCTCATGAAAGTACTGGGTGCATTTGTTAAGCCAAATGGCATAACATGCCATTCATATAGCCCCTCATTCATCTTGAATGTTGTCTTCCATTCATCACCTTATCTCATACGAATTTGATGGTATTCGCTTTTCAAATCGACCTTTGAAAAAAATCTTGCGCCACTCAAGAAATCCATCAAATCATCCATCCCTGGCAACGAAAATCAGTATCTGATGGTGATGTTATTGATTTCCCTTGAGTCTTTACACATTCTGTAGCCTCCATATTTCTTTGGGCTGAGAACTATTGGAACAACGCATGGACTCAAGCTCTCTCTAATCAATCCTTTGTCAATTAAGTCCTGGACCTATCTCTTGACTTCTTCATTCTCCTGTGGCGTCAATTTGTACAATTCTTTGTTTGGTAAACTGGCTCCAGCTATAAGATCAATATGATGACTTATACTCCTGATCGGTGGCAACGAATGAGGTAGTTCGTCCACTACTATATCAATGAACTCTTCCAACAACTTTTGGATTTCCTCTGGTAGATCATCCACTCTTGTATTGGTCAAAAGAATTCTAGGCTTTTTGACCACAATAAATTATGTGTCTTCTTTCTTCTTAACCTCCTTAAAAAGTCCCTTCCCACTCATGAAAAGTATAGTGTTGCTTACCTCTGGTTTCACTTCTTTGTCTTTGATTGGCAGCAACATGTGAGTTCTCCCATTTTTCTCCAGTGTGTATGTGTTCTTTCTCCCATCATGAATCACATTTATGTCATATTGCCACGGTCTACCCAACAATAAATGGCAAACATCCATGGGAATGACATCACATAATATTTTGTCCTTATATCCTCCTATTTTAAATTCAACAAAACATTGTTTGGTGACATTTACCTGATGTCCTTTTTGTAGCCACGAAACTCTGTATGGGCTTGGATGTACGATAGTATCCAGCTCCAACTTTTCTACCATCTATGTAGAAGCAAGATTGTCTGTGCTACCTCTGTCCACGATGACTTTTCATACTTTGTCTTTTGTCTTACAGGTAGTTTGAAACAGACTGTTCCTTTGGGCTGGGTTCTCTACCTCCTTCTCTGGAATTAAGAGAAATTTCCTCATCATTAAGGATCTTCCTCCCTCAGCATCCTCTGCCTCAACATTCCGTCCTTGAGCTTCGGCAATGTGAATCTCACCACCATATTTCTTTCTGTCTGGACACTCATAAGATTTATGTCCATTTTTCCCATAGACAAAACATTTCACTTCACCTCCTCTACCTCTTCCTCTTCCTCTAGCTCGAGGAAAAGTATTCCTATCAGCATACTTACCTCTCTGTGAGCTTCCACCTCTCTCATGTTGAGGTTGAGTTTTCTTCGCTTCTTCTTTA
>JZKD02S2053728.1:489668-501272 GCA_000966675.3 Picea glauca | reverse complement strand
CAAAGGTGTTTGATTAGTGATGACAATGGCGGATGCGTCGGGGTTTTCCTTCCAGTAGAAGTGCAGAATTATTACAAGCTTAGAGATCTGAAAGAGCGGTTGAATACTGATTTTGTTTTGAGCTTCTATGAGAAACATGACACTGGTAAGGTGATGGCTTCTTCGTGGAGAGAGGATTAAAATTTCACCAATCAGACCTCCAGCTGGTACCCGACGACCAACCTTAGAGAGCCTTACATCTATCTAATGGTCCTCCTCTGCAAATTGCATGGGGAAAAATATTGCTCCAGGTTTTCAAAAGCTTGGATGCCTCTAGCATATAATGTAGCCAGTTTTGGAATAAGTTTTAACTGGGGTGTAATCATCTCCAAACAACTAAGCACCTGCATCCGGCAAGCTCAGACGTCAAAAGAAGGAGAAACCCCATCCTTTTACATGGCATCTTATCTTTTGGAATTCGTCTGTGCCAGAAATGATTTCTCTGGAATGAACTTAAGTTGGCATACCTCAGATCTCCCAGTCCATGTTTTTTCCGACATCTTGTGGGAGAACATGTACAAGAAATCCTACTCTCTCATTTGCGACCAATTTATTGCACACATTTATTTGTTGTTGTTCAAAAAAGAATGCCCAAGGTTGTTGGATGCAGCCAAAAAGATTATATCGAAGGTTGGCCACTGGTATCTGGATGAGCGTGATACCTACATCAGGGTTTTTGGTGCCAGAGTTTCTAAATTACAATCCTTTCACTATTTCTATAATAAAAGTTATAAATTGGGTTTTGATCCCAAATCTGTCTTTCATTTTTTACATTTAAAATTTTATTAAGATATTGAAGTTTTTTGGAACAATTACAACATAATATCTAATTAAATCATATTAAACTAGATCTTTTCACATATGAGAAAATATGTGTTGAGATTAACATCATTCATAGACTACCACATAAAATGATATTATAGTGATGTAATTTTCAGTGGTTTCATACTCTTAATTATGAGAATATGACATTTTAGTATCACTAATTAGGGAAGTCTTTGTTTTTGTGACCTCTTGCATTTTCCTCTTAAATAAGGAACAAAAGGCATAAACTTACACTTAAAAGGTGGCAAGAATGTGAACCATCGAGAGAATGTAGAAGTTCATAATGGTATAACTTAGAAATTTACAATTCTAAAAATTGAGAATGTTATTGGTGGAGAAGAAGATGGCATGGATCCCTTTTTTTTCTTATTTTTAAATAATTTATAATTTTATAATGGAAAACAAATATCTCATCCTCATTCTTTTTTTTATTTAATAAACAAATACAACTATCTAATTTATCAATATTCTATTTTATAAACAAAAATGATTTTCCAATTTGCTAGAATATCACATATTTCTATGCTAAGCTATTGATTTAAATAAATAAAAAATATGTATTTTGTAGTTTTAAAATATTTTTAAATTGTATGTAATATTATGGAAACTATTTTTTTTAATTTTCAAAGAGAGAAAAAAATTCTCATAATTTTTTTATTAATAGTTAGTAGGATAACCATTTACTCAAATAAAATTAAAATATCTAAAATAAAAACCTTTAGATCTTGAGCTTTATGGTGGTCCAAAAATAAGTTCTATCTAAATAATATTTACAATTTCTATCTAAATAATATCCTAAGAATACCTCTTTCTTTTACGGGCATATTTTAAGATTAACTTTAATAAAAAAAACATCCTTTAGATCTTGAGTTTTATGGTGGTCCAAAAATAAGTTCTCCTCGTCTAAAAAAATTATTTACAATTTCTATCTAAATAATATCCTAAGAATACCTCTTTCTTTTACGGTCATATTTTAAGATTAACTTTAATAAAAACACATTTACCTTTAAAGATGACATTTTGAGATTAATTCTAATAAAATAACATTTACATTTAAAGATGACATTTTGGGATTAACTTTAATAAAATAACATTTTGACATTAACTTTATTAAAATAACATTTCCATTTAGTGGCATACATTCCAATGACAATTTAACCTCTTGCAGTACTAAGTGCAAAACTAACTTACTTTAGACTTCATCTCAATAGAAACAAAAATATAAATATGTCAAATAAAACTTTTATTAAATATATTGCACAATGTTCTACCCCGTTGAATTTTGTGCGTTTGTTTTAATTTGCTCAACTCCAAAGTCGTTGAATTTTCAAGCGCAAGTTTTGAGGTGAGCAACATTGTACTTGAACCAACATCGATGCTTCCAAGTTCCATGTTCGTTGTATTTTCATGGGCAAGTTTTGAGGTGAAGAACATTGTACCTAAACCAACATCAACATCGATGCTTCAATCTGTCAAAATATAAAATAAAATAAAACCGCTTAGAATATGGAGAATTATCATTTGCACAATGTATAAAATAAAATAAAATAAAACACTTTAGAGTATGGAGATTATCCTTTGCATCATTGTTGGGTAGAGAAGTAAAACATAGCATAAATAAGTAACATCAAATATGCACTAAATCAAACATAGTAATTTTACAATTTGATATAGTGATTTATGTGGAAATTTATTGAAGGAAAAAAATACGGGTAATGAGTATTGGTATTCTTATTATTTAAGGCAGAATTACAATAGCTTTCATAGGGATACAATCATCCTCTCCTCACTCATTCTTCTCTCTACTCCTTGCACACGCTTTCACTCACATAATTCACACATTGCACTCACAGCTCTATAGGTATACTTGCATATATAACATATATCACTCAGTTACACAAACTGATCATAAATACATCACATAGTTACACGAAATAACTGCATGCGACGGCCTTTTTATATAGAGATTATCATTTACATCATTTCTATCCAAATTCGTAGTTCATAAGAAAGTGGCGTATCAATAACCATCAAAAACTTAGTCGCGAGTAAACATCACGCCTTCATTCGTGGGACATTGCCCCCTCTTAGCTCCAAATTCCACTCATGAAACGCAAAACCATGGCAGCAAGTGGGTGTTTGTTAACATTGCAATCTTTCAAATACTTTTGGAGAGTGAACAAAGGAGTTTTTAACGGTAAGCAATCACAGGCGTCTGAGCCTCTTACTTTAAGGGATATCAGTTTTCTAATCAAGAAGAGGAGAAGCAAAGGTCAAACCATTAGCCATCTGAATGTATGAAACGTCAGGCTGCACGAGGTATGAGAAAATCCAATGCAACGAACCCACTCATCACCCTTGGCGTCCTCTCTACGTAACTAAGAACTTAATATATATCACTAGTATTGCTCTATTCTTTCGATCATCGTCACCGGCTATATCCTCGGCTCTTTGATTGATCATATTATCATCAAAACATGGCTGCCAGCAACACACAGCTCCTCGGCCGTGTACCCACCGACGATAAACTCTGCAAAGTCGACGCCACAGCGCTCACAGTGTGGAAGAAATCTCCCATGTTCAACTGCAACGGTTTCACTGTGTTTGATCCGAGTGGGAACCTGGTATTCAGAGTGGAGAGCTATATTCGTTCCAATCCCGAGCATGAAGTGGTTCTAATGGATGCTGCAGGAATTCCTCTTCTCACAATGCAGCGACGAAAGGTATACAAATACATATAATAATATCTCTCACTGTTTTTTCAGCCACACTTTCTGTAACGAACAATTATATCTCTGCCACGGATTAAGCAGCGTTGAAATTTATTGTATCTTAATTTACAGAGACTAGGTCTGCACAATGAATGGAAAGGATTCTTGGGAGAATCCCTGAACGTGCAGAAGCCATTGTTTATGATGAGAAAGCCGGTCTCTTTACTTCCCACCAAGACTTTAGCAGAGGTGTACGCGGGTTCTTCGGCTAAACACAGGAAGCTGAAGCTGCAATCTGAGTACCTGCATATTGAAGGATGTTATGCTAAGCGTTCGTTCACCGTTCACGACAGCTTTGGAGACGTCGTTGCAGAGGTCAGTTTCACGTTCGAACATTCATTCCCACGTTACTTGTTACGTCGAAAAGCTTATATCATAGGCATATTTAATAGGTTTTACGCTGAAAGGTTTTAGGTTTTTAGTGCTTAATCAGTTTTGTATGGACAAGATTAAATATTGATGGAATATTTTTAGTAGTCCCAATAAATTAATGGTTGTGATTTCAACCACTAACTTCCTCATTATTATAAAGACATCAGTTTACATGTTTATTCTTTTACTTTTACTTAATCATATTTAAAATTTACTAGGATGGTTAGCTAATTGCCAAGTATGAGTGATTAGGGTTTCATTTTCTATGTCAACCTAAACCTTTGGCCTTCACCAGCCACCCTCTGGACACACTGCCTCCTTCCAACCAATTCCTTCCGACTCCTTCGTCCACCTCTGGACGGTTTCTCTTTCCCAACAATTCAGGTTTTGCAAGCCATCCTTTCAACATTCACCAGCTACAAATTTGTGGCTATACTAGTATTTCTTGTATGTTCTGCCTTTATGTTTTAATTTGTTACTGCAATGTTGTGAAAGTATTTTTTATTTTGCAGGTGAAGCCAAAGCAGGTGAGATCAGGAGTGAGTCTTGGAGGAGATGTGTTCAGTCTGATAGTGCGCCCTGGTTATGACCAAGCATTTGTTATGGGTTTGATTGTCGTACTCGATCAGCTGATGCCATCTCATTCATAGGGTGTCGATTCCACGCAGTGACAGAATGAAAGATGAGGACGAAATAGGTTCTGGTTCTCGTCCATCTTGGTTTTGGTATTTTTCTTGGAATCGGTAAACCCACCGACGGAAAAGACATGTAGTGCAGAATTGGACATAAACACTCCAGAGGGAATAGAATCTGCAATCGAAATAAGGATTGCCAGTGCAGAGGGTCTCGGCATGGACTCTGTGTTAAGCTGATTGAGTTTGTGGAGAGTCTACCAATGGCGATAAACGAATGCATCATGATCATATTCTCATGAATAAATGCCAAATTATATTCAAAGTTATCCAAATACAATTTATAGTTTGATTTTGTCCTTAAGTAGTGTCATTTTAGCCTATTTTCAAAAACTCAATTTGTACTTTAAAGGTATATTGCGAATAAATTTATAAAAATTACATGTTTAATGCATCATAAACAATTATATTTTCAAAAGCATTGGATTCATTAGGAATATTTTTTGTTTGTTTGTTATAGTGGGGTATTCCAAGACAAACTTATACTTTGATTTTGTCCTATAAGGCCTTTTATCAACTAGCATTTGTTTTTGTGGATGTCATTTAGCTTCATGGTTTATCACAATTATTTTTTAATATAATTTTGTAGTTTAAATGAGTATGGCATACTCTAAGGCTTTATCAATTATCATAATTATTTTCTAATATAATTTTGTAGTTTAAATGTGTATAAGGCATTTTATTAACTAGCATTTGTTTTTTGAATGTCATTTAGCTTCATGGTTTATCATAATTATTTTCTAATATAATTTTGTAGTTTAAATGCTTATGGCATACTCTAAGGCTTTATCAATTATCACAATTATTTTCTAATATAATTTTGTAGTTTAAATGTGTATAAGGCTTTTTATCAACTAGCATTTGTTTTTGTGGATGTCATTTAGCTTCATGGTTTATCACAATTATTTTCTAATATAATTTTGTAGTTTAAATGCTTATGGCATACTCTAAAGCTTTATCAATTATCACAATTATTTTTTAATATAATTTTGTAGTTTAAATGTGTATGGCATACTCTATCAACTAGCATGTGTTTTCATGGATGTCATTTAGATTTATGGTTTATCACAATTATTTTCTTAAATGTGTATGGCAGATTTAATTTATAGAAATTTGATATTTAAAGTATTATAAATATTGTGTAGATATGTTAATTTATAGAAATTTGAAGTATTATAAATATTGTGTAGATATGTTAATTTATAGAAATTTGGTGTTCAATGCATTATAAATATTGTGTTTATCTTCAAGAGATATCAAAATATGTTTTTTTTAATGTTAAATTATAAAAATCAAATTGATTAAAATAGATTTTTTATTAAATTATTTCATTAATATTATGTTTTATTTATTTAAAAAAAATTGTATGTTAGAATATTGAGAAGGGGTGAATAAGTATGAGCATTTTATATTACTTTTAACCACAATATATATTCTTTCACTTTAACAATGTTCAATCGTTTATCATCAATGCATCATCTATGTTTGCATTCAATATATCATGAGCATATAATCATTAGTATCACATCAAAAACATCACATCAAATACATATTACACCAATATATACGTGGAAACTCAAATGGGAGAAAACCATAGAATGATTTCTTATATATATCAATAATTCATTCATAGGAAACACCAACTTCCAAATTCTATAGCTGCAACTGGAAGGAGTCTACAACCCCCTATTTACATGCTCCAAATTGAAGGAATATACAACCCCATGAATTCTATGGCTCCAACCAAAAGGAGGCTACAACCCCCTGATTCTGAGGCTCCAACTCACTGATTCTCCGGCACCAAACGAAAGGAGACTACAACCCCCTTTCCTTGCACCGTCCTGTCGCCCTGAAATATAGGTGTAGACCAACTATCCCTACCACAATCGTTGTCATTGTCACTATCACTATCACTGTCACATCAACCTGTAACATGTCACTTCAACCTGTCACTCATCAACCTGTCCAACCTTTCACTGTCATTGATACTCAACCAGATCCTCTCACATGGATCATACACCAAGGACACCTCTCAACTAGATGTCCAACATCACAAACACATACCTCTACCAAGTATGTACCAAACCATCAACTTGGATCACAACATGTGCATCAACCATGCACCAACACCTCTATCATACCAAGCATCAACCATATACCACAACTTGTATCATCAACCTATACCATCAACTTGTACCATATCATGTATCAATCATGTACCATGTACCATACCAAGTGTCAATCATGCACCAACCATGTACATTAATCATGTGCATCAACACCATACCATGTATCGATCATATACCATATCATGCCATATAGCATATACCAATAAACCAAGATATGAACCAACAATGTATCCGACCAAGTAGACCTCAACCAACATGTACCATGCATCAAATGATGTTTCTCAATTCATATACCAAAGCCCACAAATACATGCCTTTAGCATGCTTCTCAATATCACCAATATGCAACCTCATAACACAATATACCAAGCCTCAAGTATGCACCATAACATGTAACCAAGCCATACACAAAGATAGGAAACAACTCTTATAATCAATGTACCATAACATCATATTATCATCACCATGCATATACCATAACCCTTAAAAATTACCTCTGATCATGTAGTTGACTTGTACTCTAAATTGACCTGTAACTTCTTCCACAATCCTCAACAACCAGGTATCGACATCCCTTCTCACCCTTTCACAATCTTTTCACAGATCCACAACTTCCATTACAACTACCCGTGGATATTCACGCTTTTCTCCACTGCATATTGTGTATATTCGTGCCCTTCTAACCCTCAACTCACAGATTCCTCATAAACTAGGGTTACTCATAGTTTATGCAACTCCAAGACTTCCACCTTCAACCTTCTTTCGTAACATCAGACTTGATGTCATATTTAACCTCAGATTTTCCAATAAAAGATAACCATAATATTCACAAGATAGATATACAATGTAAGTGTATATCCTTATGAGAGACTCCTTGAGGTGTTTATATACTTTTTCATAGTAACCTCTCTCCTTAAGGACTTTCTTGTTACAACCACTTTACCCTTTGACTAATACTTGTAGCCAACTAGGGGCTTATTGACCACTCTTCGGGGCTTCCAACTTTATAAGGCAATATCTCCCTAACCGTGAGGAACCACGTGGTGTTCCACATATCACCGGAAATGGAACAATGAGTATTTTCCATCTATGAGTATTGTACCTACATTTGCATTGTCCTTCATTTCCATATTCCTCAACAAACTTCGATTTCCGTAACCACACCTTTGAGGATTCATGTAGACTTCATCAAGTGTATACATCACATATGTTGACATCAACTAACTCACAATGAACCTCGATAACACAGATGATAACCAACTTTCCAATGATCTCATCCACATCTTTGGAGCTTCCAAACTTCTCCAATGGTTCACATCAATCTCTAAGGGTTGACATCAATCTTCAAGATCACTCTCCAAGGGTTGACATCAATGAAAACCAACTGTCCAAATTAATTGTCCAACAATATAAATTTACACACTATAAACCATCATGAATAATATGTTTTCACACAAAAATCGTAAACACATCTCAGTATCTCTAAGTGTTCATCATTATGAAGCAAACTATGTTATTTGTTGGGAAGTTTATAACATTTAATTAAAATTTATCATCATTGAACACTCTTTTATTTATTAATTATAAAAGACGTAAAAGTTTACAATATCTAAGGAGCCGTGTGATTAAAATGGAAATCCACCATCCAAAATCATAATTTTACATATTGTAACATAGAGATATAAATAGATATAAAACATTTTAAAATGTATAGAGTTAGGTGTTGGGTAATCTTACATAATGTAACATAGAGATAGAAATAGACACAACACATTTTAAAATGGATAGAGCGAGGTGTCGGCTTAGTTACTTAGTGCATCACCATTAAAGATTTGTTTTAACTTTCAAAGTCACAAGTTTTACTCAAATTAATATACAAAGAAAAAGTTCCAAGTTTATGTGGGCATTATTGTTGCTTCCTACGTAAGAAAATGTGATCACTCTGCTCGCAAGCAAGGATGAAACGAACCTTCACTCACATAGTCAGGGTTATGTTGGAAACTTTGAAGTGACAATTGACATGGTGGTTTCTATATCAGCTTCAACTCTCTTTGGTTACGTGAAATGATCAAAATTGAACCCTTGCTAGCCCTTCCAATTGGTTCAAACCTGTCCTAAAAGGGTAATTCAAAAAACACCCTTAAAAAAATGTAAATTTTTTAAATCACTTGTCATTTATGAAGGGCAACAAATATTATAAAATTTCAAACAAAAGGTTTCATTTTCAACAACCCGTCAATCACATGTCCAAATATTGGATGTTCAGTGACCATTATACCATTTATATTATATGAGGATGGATGTGAATCATGAGAAAGATTCATGATTCAACATCCATTACTTTTCTTTGGCATATAAAGACTAAAATAATTTCTATATTTGTTGTCCCTCATTTATTTCTTGATATGGTGTACCTTTCCATAGCATAAAAGAAAACATAGAGCCCATGCCTATATAATCCCATCATTGTATTAGCATATTCAACATCTCAAGTGTTACTTAATATAAGATTCCAAGAGAATCTTGGACACCTTATTGTTTCGAATCCCCCTTGAATTCATGTGTTATGTACATTTTTATCCTTGTTGATATGATAATTGGTAAGACATTTAATGTCCATACTTAATGTGTTCAGATATATTCACCATAATTTCATTTCCTTTGTTATCTTTGCTTCCTCTCTTGGCTTTGCAAACCAAAAAAACAAGTAATCATGGGTTATGGGTGTAAACTGCAATGGCATTGGAAACTTATTAGCAAGATTCACTACAAATGTGTGGTTCAATGACAATTTTCAAGAGAATACAATATACATCCATTGAACCCAAGGAAATGAGTTCATCTCTCTTTCTTCATGTTCACATAGTCCATCTCTCTAAAAGCATCTAACATGTTGACAAATCTAACATGGTTATAGCATTGGTATTTAATAATTTATTATTATTTGAGAACATTATCGGGCATCGCAACCACTTAGTATATAGTTCATGACATCTTTGTTATTGCAATATATACTTAGAGAAAAAAAAAACAAAAAAAAAAACATAATTAATACTTGAATGTAAATCTATCAACAATTCATTGATCTTGTATATTATTTTTCAAGCCAATTGTATATATAGTGCATAGTTTTTCTTTGTTACACACAAAATTATGTTAATGATTATGTTTGGGATAAAAAAACCCCATTAAGATGTAACGTCCCGCTCTGGCGCACTGAGCGAACATATTCTTAGAGGACACTTGCTCGCAAGTGATCCGGATTATTATGCTATTAAAACATTTGATTTTGATTATGAGGCGTCATGGGTTGATGACATGGTTTAACTGCATTGACATAGACAGGTTCTATTGACTCGGTTTTACTGAGTGTGTAGGATTTTGGACCTCAAGGATGCAGAGGCATCGACTGAACCCCCTGGACCCCGGATCGAGTCAGGGAGTGTACCATTGGGGTTTGATTGTTTTACTGTGTTATTAGTGCATCTGATTAGATGATATGATATGGATATGTTCTGACATGATTTGTGATGATGGAGGCTGACGATAGCTTGACGACCAGACTCACATGTGGATTAAAGGGGTCACGCACGACTACCAAAGATGTTGAGGGAGAGGTGTGGACAGCATCCCTACCACAACCTACTAGCACTCCCGCCGTGGCTCAAACTGTAGGTTAACGTTTACCTAGTTCAAGAGGACCCACGATGTCGTGAGGGCAGACTGCGACAATCGCTCACGGTGATTCTAAGGGGCGCGCAATAAGGCGGGGCCCTTATTCCTTAGAGGCCCTTAGTCTCCCACAAGTTCACCTGGTGGAGTATTGACTCCGGGCGTTTTTTATGTCTACCAAGTCAGTCAAGAGGCGAGTGGCACCCTTGGAGCACGTAGTGCGTCCTAAATGGCACTTCGCGCAAGGGAACAAATAAGGCGAGTGGCACCCTTGGAGCACCTAGTGCGTCTTGAAGGGCACGTCGCGTTGTTTTGATAAATGAATAAACCTAGACAAACTTAGGATGAACAATATGATAAGAATTTTTAAAAAACATTTTCCCTAATAAAATGTCGCCCATCACGAAAATTAAGGTCTAGGTCTAAATCATGCTAGTGGTAAAATTTTATCCTTTAAAAAAAAATTATATATATATATATATATATATATATATATATATATATATATATATGTGTATGTGTGTATGTGTGTATGTATGTATGTATGTATGTATGTATGTATGTATGTATGTATGTATGTATGTATGTATATGTATATGTATATAATTAAATTAAAAACAAAATAAATAAAGAGTATGATCTTCGTTAAATCTTGTAACACGAAGAGAGTAAGAAATTTAAATTTATTCAAAAATCTGTTGGAATAAAATAAAAAAGGGGGATTTAATTGTTTTATTATCTTTGATATATTAATTAAATGAGAAAAGGGAAAAAGGGTTAATTTCCACACCTGCCTTTTTGAGTTCTAATTAAAAAGGGGAAAGAGAGAAAATCTAAAATATTAGGAAACTAGAAAAAGAGTTAAACATAAAAAGGGGAAAACGGGGAACATAAGGGAAAAAGCGGAAAGTCAAACTTAGTAAAATATCTATCATTTAAGAGCTTTCTAATTTAAAATGAACTAGCAATTTCATAATAGGGAACGCCATTAAAACCTGTAAGATAATTTGGGGACACCTAGGAGTGGTTCTAGGAGTAACTCTAGGTGGGTGAGGGAAATAAAGATAATTAATTAATTAAAGAAATTAATTTATGGAGGAATGA
>JZKD02S2053728.1:448012-476007 GCA_000966675.3 Picea glauca | reverse complement strand
ATGGTCAAGCATAGTCAAACGTAATCAACCATAATTAGAGTCAATCATAGTCAACCACTCTAACGGCCAACCATAGTCACAATCATGGTCAACCATGGAGTGATGGTTTACCATAATTAACCATCCTCATGGTCAAGCATAGGCTATCACTCTAAAGCATCGTGGGGGTCATGATCAATATTTTGTATTTATATAATAATGTATCATTAATGTATTTTTACTTTATTACTTCAATGTATTAATGTACTATTAAAACCTTAATACCTTTTTAATGTTTTATTAACATATTAATACTTTAATGCTCAACCTTCACTCTTTGACATTCCATACATCTGAAAATGTAATCAACAACATCCTTCTTTATTCCAGGCCAAAATAATTGGCTTCTTATTTCTGCAGTTGTTTTCTAGTGACCGGGATGTCTGAGATATGGAACATTATGAATTTCTTTTAACACCAAATTACTAAGTTATTTGTAACTAGGAACATAAATTATATTCTTATGCATAAGCAATCCATCTTCCTTAATCTCATACTCTTTAATTTTATGTTGTACATTGTCATGTTGTAAACTTTCTTTTGCCTATAGGTAATGTTGATATATAACAATGATGTCTAAAAGTGTGTTATTCAAATCTAACGGATGCATACTAATGGTTGTAGAATGAATGAGATTTAATATTCTACTGAGTGCATCAACAACTTTATTTTATTTTCCCTTGATATGTTTGATGTCAAAGTCATACTCACTTAAAAATTACAACCATCTTGTCTTCCAAGCATTCAAATTTGGTTATTCAAAAATATATTTCAGACCACTATGGTCTATCCTTAATTCAAATATCTTTCCACATATTCAATGCATGAAATATGGAAACAAGCTCCAAATCATGTGTGGAATAATTCTTCTCATGTTCTTTAATATTTCTAGACTCATAACCAATGAAATGTCCATTTTGAGTGCGGAATCCACCAATTCCTTCCCTGCATGCATCTGCGTATACTAAAAAATTCTTATTTGGATCAACAATGTTTAAAATAGGTGCACTAGTAAGTAATTCCTTTAACAAATTAAATTTCTCTTCTCACTCGGATGTCCATTCAAACTTAATTCCCTTCTTTTTCAAAGAAGTGATGGGATGAGAAATATTAGAGAAACTTTCTTTAAACCTCTTGTAGTATCCAGCTAATACCATAAAATATATCATTTCTAAAACATTCTTGGGTGTTGGCCATCCTCTAATGGCTTCAATATTATCTGGGTCTACTGCTATACCTTATTCTGAAATAATGTGCCCTAAATAATGGATCTATTCTTGGTAAAAATAACACTTGCTAAGCTTGGAACAAACCTAATGTTCCCTTATGTTATGGTAAAGTTCCCCTTTCGGACAGGTGAAACCCCCCTTTGGACCAAGACCCCTTCTTTGATCCAAAGATAGAAGAAAACAAATGGACACTAACTTCCCTTTATACCTATTTAGATAATTAAATGAGAAGAAAGAGATGGGGGAATTTTATTCTTACATTGGTTATCCTCACTACTCCATCCTTTGACCTTGTTGACCAAGATCTTAGGTGGAAGAAAGAAACCTACAAAGAACAAAGAGAAATGACATTCCTATACACTAGATTGTCAAGTGAAAATAGATCTATCTATGATGAATCTCACAACAATAGACATGCATGAGACAATGACACAAAACATGAAGGGAATACGCAAAGTTATGTATTAATGGAAATCCATAGTGAAGCTCTTACAGTCCAATGTTGACATTGTAGCAGATCCTCCAAGCTCTCCTTTCAATCCCTCTCTTGAATGATTCAAGATAAAAATTATCATGCTCTCATGTATTCTCCTCCCTTTTCACGTTGGAATTCCCTCATTATATAGGATTTGGAGGATTTACCATCATGAAGTATTTTTGGGAAATTGTTGAGGATTTAGCTCCATAAGTTGGGATTTCATTCATAGGATGGAGAAAAGAGATATGGCTTGGATCCTTGATCTCATCCTCTCAGAAATGAACCTGATAATAATGTGGATTAGTTTCAACTTCCTCTAACCACTTCAACGCTCCCCTAACAATGAGCACAAAGCATTGACAATGCTCCCTGTAGATGGGCAGGGGAGCATTGACAATTTTTCAATGCTCCCTATACATGGGCAGGGGAGTGTTGACCTTAAAAAATAGTCAAAATATCAAGGTAGACAACATTGTTTTGACCTTCTCATGATGAGTTTTTCTACTCAACAATGATTAGGGGTTATGACAAATGTTCTTCCATGGTGTCAAAGTTGTGAAACTTAATAAAGTTCATGTGAAAATTAGTAAGGTGCATACGACACTTGAAAAAGTGCATGCGACACTTAGTAAGGTGCATACGACACTTAATAAAGTGCATGCAACACTTAGTAAGGTGTATACGACACTTGATAAAGTGCACGTGACACTTATTAAGGTGCATACGACACTTGATAAAGTGCATGTGACACTTAGTAAGGTGCATACGACACTTAAGTGTGATATTTAGTGGTGTGACATTTAGGTGTGTAACATCTTATCACTTGCAACACCAACCTCAAGTGATGTTATTCCTCGGAATTAGAATAAATATGTATGTTATCCAAGAAAAAAATGAAAAACTTATCAAGATAATTTCTGAATATGAAAATCATTAAGCACATAAAGATAACTGGTGCATTGGTCAATCCAAATGGAACCACTATAAATTCATAATGTCCATACCTCGTTCTAAAATTTGTCTTACGAAACTATTCTTCCTTGATTCTTACCTAGTGGTATCATGATCTCAAGTCTATCTTTAAAAATATATTTTCTCCTCTTATCTAATCAAAGAGGTCATCAATTCTAGGTAGAGGGTATGTTTTCTTCACCATGGCTTTATTCAAGTATCTAAAGTTGATATGCAACCTCAATGTTCCATCCTTCTTTTTGACAAAGAGTATTGGTGCTCCCCAAGATGAAACACTTGGGCATATGTACCCTTTATTCAACAATTATACCAGTTTCATTTGTAATTCTTTTAATTCCGGTGCACTCATTATGTAAGGAGTTTTTGATATTTGTGCAGCTCATGGTACTAAATCAATAGAGAAATCTATTTCCATCTTTGGATGAAATCCTAGTATTTCTTAGAATACATATTCAAACTCTTGTAATACTAGAAAATATTTAAGTCTTGGCCCTTTTGTATCTTATGTCTCTTCCACATGAGTTGCATACAATTGACATCCTTTCCTGAAAAAACTCTTGAGTTGTAAGTATGAAATCTCCCTTATAGAAATGGGTCTTATAATTCCTTTCACAATTCTATGTTTTCCTTCTTCATCAAGACATGTAAATGTATTTTTATGACAATCTAGGGCAACATGATCTTTGTCCAACCAATACATTCCAATTAGGATATCATAAGATCCTAATGGGATGGTATTCATATCAGCATTAGTACTCCATTAAGACTTATTAGACAACCTCTGAACATCTCACCAATCCTTCTTTTGATTCCAGTGGCTAGTTGAACCAAACTTGAATTCTCAAGCTTAATTTTCTCCAAATGTAATATATCCACTATTTATGGATTGATGTAACAATGGATTAATCCTAAATCAATTAAATAGAAATAAGTTGGATAATGATTTTACCTTCCACTTCGATCATATTGGATTTGTACTCTGATTTTTTATCTTCTAAGGATGTATATATTCTTCCCATGTATTCTATTACTATAGTCTCTTGGATTTTGTGCACGATATTCGCTTTATCTCCTCCCTAAGGGAATTCCTTGTATAGGTGATTTTATTTTCACCCCCAACATTGGATTGATTTTCTCTGATCATATTTCTCTTTCTTCTTATCCTTCCAATATTTATACTAAGACTCTCTGTCATTTCCTTGCTCATACAAGTACTTATCCATCCTTATGGTCTCAACCAAAGTATTAGGCTCATCAGACTGGATATTTTCGTTATAAAAGGAGGGTATTCCACCCAAAAAACTTTGTATCTTCAATTTTTCATCCTTTATAAACCCACATACTTCAGCAATACAAATAAAATTATTTTCATATTCTTTCATTGTTGTAACACACCCAACCCCCTAAGTAGCTTTTAAGGGAATGGGGTATAGAAATTTGATTCCCTTCACCATATAAAAACTTAATTTTGATGGCACCATCATATTCTCCTCGTCGAGAGATTTCAAACAACTATAACTTTTCTCAAAATGGAGATCTAGATCTAAAGTTATGGCTTCTCAAAGTCCTTGGCCACCTCACTACCACGTGTCCTCCTACGTGGCACTAACATGGATTTCTTGGTACACGTGACCTGATTCATGGCATGGATGTGTAATTTTCCACGTCACATCTCAAACAACGTTTATTAGAACTATTTTTGTCACCTCCCATCGCTATAGAAGTCATCCCATAAGAGTGTTTTTATGATAGGTAACCCCACACACTCTGATAACCAAGTCTGACAGCTCCCTCCTCCTATAGATCATATGGTTCCAGGGGTCCAATGATGGATGCATAAGATTGGGTCATGGATTCTCGACCATGCCGAGTCCTTTTCACATGAAACACCCTCTTCGCATGACATGTGGTACTATCACCACCTAACACATGGAACTCATACTCCACGTAGAAGTTCACCTACATGTACCAAATCACTATACCACATGGAACCTTCAATGCTCAAACCATGGAACCACTTGCATCATGACATGGGGCACCATCCACATCAACATCTTGATTCTTTGACTAAGGATTGTGTTGAGCACTCAACACACCCTAAAAAGTCTACGTCAAATTTCACCTTTTTGGGTACCACTTGATCTTTTGGCATTGTCTAATATGAAAAACGTGTCCTTTGATTATAATTTTTTATTCACATTAATTATTTAAAAGATTTCTTAAACATGCGAGAAATATATAACTTAAAGAACTAAAGAATCGACATCCAAAATGTTTCCCAATGCGTTCGCGGACTCGGCATCACAAATAATTACAGGAGGAAGAAAATCACTCGGGAACACCCCAGTCATCGACCACTGATCCTCATCGGCATTGGCGAACAAATATTTTCTTTCGTGAATGAAATTATCCAAGGATACCACCGATGAATGATTCTCTCAGCATCGACGAAAGGTTAAAGGAATAAGCGTTGAATGAAAATGAAAAAATAATCGTCGATCACCGACTAGTGAAATGTTTTCGGTATCAGGAGATTCGAAGAACGATAACCCATGAAGAAACTGTGCATTAGTTTTATTTCCGAAGGCCAATCCCCAATACTCACCGGACATAGGCAGTCGCAGTGTCAAGCTCGGTTTAGTGCGTTCAACTTAAACAAAGTCTTGAGTTTGACTGTTACCCATAAGATAAGTTCCCGGTCGTTAGTGCCATGTATCCTGAGTCAATGGTGCCACGTCAATATCGTACGATGAAGTCAATCAGCATCGGAAGTTTTCTAAGGAGGATACCAAAGGAAACATGCATAAGAATATCGTTGATTCCTGATATTCCCACTAAGAAGACAACGCAATGGGAAGTTTTAGCTCTGAGATACGCTAGATACGACACATTTAAAGGTTAATTAATTATAGATTCTCGCGCTAGTTGCTAATTCGTGCATGAATCAAAAGGAACGTTTAAACTTGTTGATACAATGCATTTCCCTCCCGTGCCTCCGTTGTCAACCCAGGTAGAATTTATTTGCAGAGATACGACAGTAGATTTTTTTGAATTTCACCCATTACTCATGTTAATTGGTTGATACGACTAGTAGGATCTCTCCTGTTATATTCTTTTCAGTCGTTGAAAACATGGTTATTATGTGCATGAAGGAATTTGGATCATCCAGAGGAGAGATTCGAGCAGTCTAAGGATAGCTTCCAAGGTCCAGTGAGTATAAACACAATAGTTTATCAAGCGTTACAGGTATGTACCAGTCTATGGATGTTTTATGCTTTATTTCATACGTTTTATCCAATGTCTCTTTGTATGCTTGCCTGAATATCATTTTCGGTTGCAGGAACAATGCCTCCGAAGAAACCCACCACTAGGAAATACCCAAGAGAACCAAAGCTACAAGAACCATAGGTGGGAGAGGGTGCCTCCCTAGTGTTTGTTAGACAATCGAAATTTGCTCCAAAGCCGGTACCCGTCATCAAAACAACCACCAAGAAGGCTTTCATTCAGCCCTCATCCTTTGGAGACATAGAGGAAAACATTGGGACCAAGACGATATTCTCGCGCTTTGAATAAATTTTCAAGAAAATCAAGCGGGAAGAATTCCCTGAATACACCCCACACAATGATCCTAATACGAGAAGACTCGACGATGAATTCCTCTCAAATGTCTGAAAGGATTATCTACACATGGTGGCAAGAAAGATTCTAGTATTCCCCTGCATAGAATTGCTGAAATGGCTTATTGATCACACTGACACACAAAGGTGTTTGATTAATGACGACAATGGCATATGTGTCGGGGTTTCCTTCCAGTAGAAGTGAAAAATTATTACAAGCTCAAAGAGCTGGAAGAGCGGTTGAATATTGATTTTGTTTTGATCTTCTATGAGAAACACGACATCAGTAAGGTGATGGCTTCCTGGTGGAGAGAGGATAAAAATTTCATCAATCGGACAACCGGCTGGTACCCAACGACCAACCTTAGAGAGCCTTACATCTATCTAATGGCCCTCCTCTGCAGATTGCATGGGGAAAAAGACTACTCCAGGTTTTCAGAAGCTTGGATGCCTCTAGTATATACCGTATCCATTTCTAGAATAAGTTTTAACTGGGGTGCAATCATCTCCAAACAACTGAGCACCTACATCCAGCAAGCTCAGACACCGAAAGAAGGAGAAACCCCATCATTTTACATGGAATCTTATCTTTTGGAAATCGTCTGCACTAGAAATGCTTTCGCTGGAATGAACTTAAGATGGCATACCTCAGATCTCCCAGTCCATGTTTATTTTGGCATCTTGTGGGAGAACAGGTACAAGAAATCCTACTCTCTCATCTGTGACTATTTTAGTGCACACATTTATTTGTTGTTGTTAAAGAAAGAATTCCCAAGGCTATCGGACGTAGCCAAAAATATTATATCGAAGGTTGGTCATTGGTATCTAGATGAGCACGATACCTACATCAGGGTTTTTGGCGCCACAAGAGCACCTCATATGCTATCTGTATATGTCCTTGATCGACTAATAGTAAGGAAAATCTGTTATCAGAGCATCCTACAAGGTTACAATGCTACTTTGGTAAAGGATAAGAACAGGTATTCATACCCTATGGTTTTCATGTTGGTTTCTACATGGTCAAGGACACTGCTCAAGACAAACAGGAAGGGTTGAACCAACTAGAGTTTCGTTTCTGTACTAGTCACTTTCACAAGAACGAACCGAAAGGTTTATTCCTGAAGAATGCATCACAGGTATCGTCGTGCTGGCGATACACCCATGACAGGTTTGAAGATGAAATATTCACCGAAAATGCTCAAGACTGGGAAGAGGTGATGGTGAGGATGGATGACCCCAAGGAAACCAAATTCAAGGCTATGATTTGGGGTGAGAAAGAAACAATCCTAGAACAAATAGTTCAAGAGACCATCAAGACAAGAGAAGAAAGGATATCAGTCAGAGCGGTGGGATATCATAGGGAACAACTGAAACAGAAGGGATTGCCCAGGTATCCTCGATACAAGCTAGGGATTTCTCTAAAGTTCAAGTTGTACAGGGGATCATGGGACTCATGTATCAACAGACCCAACTATTAATGAAGTGGATGTAGGATAACCCGAACCTCATCATAGTGCAAAAGCTTCCAACCGAAATCCCAGAAGAAATCCTAGTGGGGGCGAGTGGCCCTGATTCGATAAACCTTGGTAATGCAAATGGGTCAAATGACCCTGATTCCATGAGGCCACCAGTAGGATAGTCGACAAGTTTGATGATTCAACCAGAGGCGGACCAAGTATTAGTGGTAGCAGGTGCGCCTAATCCTTTGAGTGAATTTATAAATATATATAGCGATGATGAGAGCCCGGAGACATCTCTTGGGACCCCTGTGTAGATCCAAGAAGAAAAGGTACATGAGAAGGTTGCTTCGCCTGATCCCTGGGTTTGAACCCAAGGGGTCCCAGGGAAGGAAATAGAAACTGAAAGTGTTTCCGACATGAAGAGGCTTGACGCGTCAGAGACCCGAGCAGACAATCCAAAAGACAAGTCAAAATTGGATGAGTCAAAGGAAGGATCCCCACAAAAGGAAATCAATGTTCCAAAGATTGATGGACAAGTAAGTATCATGTATTTTACCGACGTCTCTATTCCTCTCGATACTCAGATCTCCGATAAGCGATAGGTGGAGGCTGGGCCTTCGGAGCACAACGAGAAATTTCAAGAACCTGACCTTGAACAAATATACACCACCGAAAATTTGGGAAATACATGCACATGGGGTGATCAACAGATTCCCGAACCTATGGACAAGGTAGCCGATATTTATGTGATCTTCTACGATCATAAGAGGAAGGCCATCCTCCAGAGGACTCTTGGCCCATGAAATTGTTTGTTTTATACCACCTTTTTCTATCCTTATTTACCTCCATTTCTATATTCCTTGAGCTATTGTGTGTAACCACAAGGGTAAGAATGAACCTCTATTATGTCATTGTGTGTGTTAGTTCAAAAAATTTAGAGATTGGTTGGGGGTTACCAAAGAAAATCACTAATCTCTGAAATCTCACAGGAATGGAGCACGCAGTCTGGAAAGTTGATGCGATCAAGGATGCAACATAGTCCATGGGTTGAAGGTGAAAACGAGGACTTGTTCCATGGTCCAACATTAGGTTCTACTAATTGGTTCATCCTTTGTGTATTTTTAGGAAGATTTGATACCCTAAGCTTGGGACGCTCTATGCTCCATGAATTGTATAAAAGGCCGAACAAAGATAGAGAAAGATTAGCTAGTCGGTCAACTAGCTAAGAGTTATCCTATATTAAGACTACAACCTATGCAATCCCATTTTATTTAATGAAAATCAAGTTTCTTCTGAGTTTCTGAGTTTTCGTGGCATTTAGTTCATCGCAGCCCTGATCGGGGAGTTGGGCCTGCTCTTTTGGTCAGGTGTTGTTAGCCTATGATATAGTTTTTTTGTGGCTTTGTGTAGAATTTGTTAGATCTTTTTGTTTTTCTTCATTTACAGTTTTCCTGCTTCATTTGAATGTTACAGTTATTTATGTTTCAACACCAGCAATCTAGTTTCTATTCTTTATTTTACTGCAATGATTGTTTACTTGCATGATTGATATTGAAATAATCATAGTTTGCACATACAGTGCATGGTAGCCTGTAAAACATTCAGACCCATGGGTTGACAAATTAAATTTATTAGGTGGTAAATCTAGACGATATACTGGACACCAACATTTTGGTGTCGTTGTCAAGGAGGCTGCCAAAGGAAAAAACTTTGATCCATATTGATCATAGGATCAATCCCTCATCCTGGGGAGGAACGCCATACTTTTCCTGCTCCAAGTCTTGGTCATTTAAGTTGCTTTCATTTTTCTGTTCTTAGGGTTTTTTTTTTCTTTTTTCTTTCTTCTTTCTGTTTTAAGGGCCACTCTCTCGTCTTGGGGAGGGGAATTTATACCCTGCCTCAGGTCCTGATAAATTAAATAGAATCCTATGATAATTGAATGTTTTCCTTTCCACCATTCGTATGAGCGATCGGGTCAGAGGAAGAAGCCACAGTGGAGGAAGACCTCTAAGAGGAAGGGGAAAAGATCAGGGCAGAGAAGCTTTCATCCAGGAAATAATTGCAAAAGTCGAATCAGACCAGCCACCTCGGACCAGATCAAGTATACCATCTCATATCCTTGGTAGGGGAGGATATCAAATTATATCTAGGGGGAAATCGGTAAATCAACCTAAAAACTCCTCAACAACAGATTCAATATTCAGAGAAGAAGAGGTGGAAAGTAAGAAAACAGGGGAGGAATAGACCCTAGGGCTAGAAGAAGAATTTGTTTCACCTCGGGATCAAGGAAGTGCTGCAAAACCGGGGGGGGAGATATTTTGGGAATCCAATTCACCCCTGGGTCAGCGAAACCCTGTTCAAACATAAGAAGACTTTAGTGAATCCTCCCACAAATACAACCTTGAGGAACACTTGCACAACGAGGGACAAGGGAGTACAGATAAACAGACTCAAACACTTAGTGGCAATTCTGCAAAAACTCAAAGTAAGTACAAAAGTATGGCTAACTCATCACTTGAATTTATAATTGGGGATATCATAGGGGAGGCTCCCATGAAATCTATCCCCTTCTTTTCACTACCTAATTTTCATGGACGATCTACTGAATACCATGACACATTTCTATTCGAATTTGACATTTTTTTTCGTGGGTATGATTATATCTCTGATGCTCAGAAGCTAAAAATATTTCCTACTACTTTAAAAGGAACAACCTTGAGATGGTTCATGGGATTAGGTGGAAAAACTATCACTACCTGGGAAGAAATGAAAACCACCTTCCTTGACAAGTACCAATATTATTGCAAATATCGAGATGTAAATGAGGAAATCTTTAAAATAGTGCAGAAGGAGGATGACAACATGGAGGATTTTTTGGAACACTTTAATTACAGTCTGCAGAGATCAGGGCACAGTGATCTAGACAAGGATATCCTGAAAATAATCTTTCTCCAAGAATTAAGGGAAGATTCCTTGGAACTATTGAATATGGTAGGAAAAGGGGACATATCAAAGTCAGAATTTGATGCAATCTATGAATTATGCATCCAATGTTCACAAGGAGCAGCCAGCCAGAGGTAGGGGACTCAAATTACCAAATCGTCTGGTAGTGGGGTCACAAAGATAGAACTTGGGAACCTGCTGGAGGATTTGAGGACTGACATTTTGAACACCCTAACCTCACAAATGGACCTTCTATAATAAAAATAGAAGAAGATTGAGTCAAGAAAATCCATGGCAGTCTTTTGCTCTAGGTGAAGAAAGAAACATTCACAGCATGAATGTCCACTAAAAACTATTTGTGCTATATGTGATCAAAATCATGAGACTAGCGAATGTCCTTCTTTACTAGGATTAAAGGCGATATTTCAGGGAGCAAACGAAGAAAAGGATCAGCTCTACTTTATGGGACCAAATAATCCATGGAAGCCACGACCACAGAACATAAATCAAGGTATGCCTCAAGTCTTCTCTCAGTATTTCAATACTTCAAATTTTGGATCTCAAACCAGGCCTTTTTCACCATCATGGCCACAAAATTATCAATACCAATATCCCACTTCTTGGCAACCATGGACCACACAGAATAATTCAACTTCCCCATGGTCCTAGAATTGGCGTGGCCCTAATCAAATAAACCATAATCAACTTCCTCAAACTATGCGGCCACAACAGTTCCAATAACAACAACAATTACAACTTCCCCCTAGTGTTTCTGCTAATAACCCTCCTCTTTGGCCACAAATGCATGTACAATCCAACCCCAATCCAAATAATAAAGGATCTCAATAGGTTGAGACACTCAACCTCCCTGCTTATGGCATTTCTACCCTGGGATGTAATGAACTAAATATTAGATCGGGTAGGGTAGTGAATGCCAATAATTCACCAATAATTATTGAACAAATTGATAATGAATTTCCAGAGTAAGAACCTAAGAAGGAAGATAGGCAACTTAAAAACCCTATGAACCAAAAATTTCCTCCTTAGAACCCTGTCATTAAGGAACATCACACTAATCCTCCCTACCTAGAAAGACTATCTCTAGAAAAACAACATCCTCATCCTAAATTTGACTTCTTGGGAGAATTGCAGAATTTATTCATTCGAATTCCCTTACTCCGAGCAATGAGAGATGTGTCGATTTATGTGAAAATGATCAGGGAACATTTTTCTAAGAAACCTGGAAGGAATCCTAAGGATCCACTTACTATCCATATCATGTGGAAATTGTCAGACATTATGTTAGGAAATTATATACCTGTTACGTATGGAGACCCAGGGAACCCTATTCTAATTGTACAGATAAATGGGGTTAACATTCCAAATGTATTAGTAGATCTGGGAGCTGCAATTAATGTTATAACTTCTGCAACTACAACCATCCTTGGTCTGCACATTTCAAGCCCACACCTACCATTCTGGAATTGGCAGATCGGCCTACTGTTAAACCAATAGGAAAATTGGAAGACATAACCATTTTGGTAGATTCATGGAAGTACCCTATTGATATCCTAGTTTTACAAACACAATCCCCATTTGGAGGGCATTCTTTGATCCCTTGGAGACCTTGGCTTGCAACAACAAATGCCTATATTGGTTTTCGGTCAAAAAATATGGTGATATCTAATGGAGGGGATACTAAGAACATTATTTTGTACCCTCCTACAGAACCAAGTTCATCAAAAGGACCTTGACTCACGCTATTACAGAAATCCTCACCTATAAAAGGTTTGGATATTGATGAAGAGATGAGACCAATCCTTACCATTAGTGAGGCCCTTTGTTTTAAGAATGAGATGGAGGATGATACCATCAACACCTTCATCAGTGACTCTGACTCTGTTCCCAATCTTACCTGGTCATTTCTCGAATTAGTTATGAGTTGTAATGAACAAGACACTCTTGAATCTGAAACTGAGATCAAAACTATCCCAATCGCACCACACAGTAGTGTCCCTGTTGAAATTGAACTAGGAAATACATTGAATGCCAATCTTGATCTCTCACCCACACAGTATGAGCAATTAATTAAAATTCTTCAGGAACAGAAAGAGGCCTTCACTTGGGAGTATACAAATATGAAAGGAATTCCTGTTGATTTATCTACCCATCACATATACATTCAAGAGGGATGTCGGCCCATTAGACAATCACAGAGGAGAATGAATCCTGCTTTGAAATAGATTGTCAAAGATGAGCTGCAGAAGTTAATAGATGTGGGATTCATCTACCCAATATCAGATAGTCAATGGGTATCCCCACTGATCATTGTTCCTAAGAAGAATGGCAAGTGGAGGATTTGTGTCGATTATCAGGAATTGAATAAATCAACTCAAAAAGACCATTTTCCTCTTCCCTTTATTGACCAAGTCCTTGACACATTATCCAGGAAGAGGTGTTTCTCCTTTCTGGATGGGTTCATCAGGTATAATCAGATCCAGATAGTTCATGAAGACCAGGACAATACCACTTTCACGAGCCCCTGGGGGACCTTTGCATTTAGAGTTCTTCCATTCGGCCTTTGTAATGCACATGCTACTTTCGAAATGGAAATACTAGGGATCTTCTCTGATTTAGTTAATGACAGTGTTGAAATCTACATGGATGACTTCACTCCTTATGGGGATTCCTTCGAAGAAGCCTTGGAAAATATGGAGAAAGTACTTAAAAAGATGCAAACAAATGCATGTTTCTCTTAGCACGGAAAAGTATCACATGATCGTGGAAGAAGGGGTTGTTTTGGGACACTTACTTTTAGCATCAGGGATCCGGGTTGATCCTGCCAAGGTAGAGGTAATACTTCATTTTACTACACCTAAGACACCAACATAGGTATGCAGTTTCATTAGTTATGCAAGCTATTACAGATGTTTCAAAGAATTTTTTTCTAAAATAGCACACCCTCTTTTTCAGTTAATAACCAAAGATACAGAATTCGAGTGGACAGATGAATGTGACACCACGTTTCGAAAAATCAAAGAACTAGTCTATAAGGCTCCGATACTTCGAGGACTAGATTGGAAGCTTCTGTTTCATATTTCAGCCAATTGTTCTCAAATGGAAGTGGGAGTTATTTTGGGATAGAAGGAAGACAAGAAACCATACGCAATATACTACATCAACAAGAACTTGACTCCAAATGAACTAAATTATACGGTAACAGAGAAGGAATTCTTAGCAGTCATCTATGATGTTAATAAATTCTGACACTATATTACATGTTATCCCACTTTTGTGCACACGGATCATGCAACCATTATGTATCACATGAACAAACCTATAACCCTGGGTCGGATCACGACATGGTTATTATTACTGCAATAATTTGATATCACCATCGTGGATTTCCCTGGGAAGGATAATGTAGTTGCATATTTCTTGTTTAGATTATAAAATGATACACAAGGGGAACCTGTAGAAGATAGTTTTTCGGATGAACATCTTTTTGCAATTTCTACTCATGTTCCATGGTATGCAGATAGTGCTAAATATATTGCTACAGGAAAGGTGCCTCAACATTTTCCTTATAGGGAATGACGAAAGATCATCCATCACAGTGCTCATTACACATGGATTGAGGGATTCCTCTTTTACACTGGGCCTGACCAACAAATCCGATGTTGCATAGGAGAAGATGGTATTTATGATGTCTTGAAGGATGCTCATGATGGTCCCTGTGGAGGCCATTTTGCAAATAAACAAGCAGGTCACAAAGTGTTGCAAATGGGGTATTACTGGCCCACTATTTTTGAAGATTCAAGGAAGTATGTCTGGGGTTGTGATAGCTTCCAATGAATGGGGTAGCCTGGTAAAGTAGACAAAATTCCCTTGAACCCCTAGGTAGCCCTTGATCCCTTTCAAAAATTGGCCATTGATTTTGTGGGACCATTCAATCCCCCCTCACAACAGAAAGTCCATATTCTGGTCTGCATGGATTATGTAAAAAAGTGGGTTGAGGCAAAGGCAGTTGTAAAAGAAACTGAGCAGTTTGTTTCAAACTTCATGTTTGAAGAAATTTTTGCTCGATATGGAGCCCCTAGAGAAATAGTCTCAGATGAAGGAGCATAGTTCACATCACATATGATCGCAGTTTTAATGAAGAAATATGGGATCAAGCATAGGATAACAACTCCATATCATCCCTGGGCAAATGGTCAAGTCGAGAGCACAAATAAGGTACTGGAAAATATCCTCACAAAAATTGTAGCAATTCATCGTCGATATTGGGCGGAAAAGATGCCTGAAGTACTATGGGCATACATGACAACTCGGTGAAATACAACGGGATTTTCTCCATATGAGTTTGTCTATGGAAAATATCTTTTGTTTCCCATAGAGTTAGAAATTAAAACACTTAGAACAACCCTGGAAGTAATTTTGGATCTTTTAGAAACCCAAAAATATTGTCTGGAGTAGCTAAACGAGCAAGATGAAATTTGATTAGTGGTTGTCTAGAATACTTCTACAATCCAGCACCAACGTGCTATATAGCATGATAGGTTTATCAAGAAGAAGACATTTCAAAAAGGGGATTAGGCATTACTCTATTATTCCTCATTCAAGGATTTCAAGGGAAAACTCTGCTCAAGGTGGATGGGGCCATACAAAGTTGACAAGGTATTTGAAAATGGGACTGTTAGACTGGTAACAATAGACGAGGCACATACTCCCCTAATAGAAAATGGACAACGCCTCAGAATATATCATAAACTAGCTTCTAAAGCCTCCTTTGTCAAACGACTTTCTGATCAAACTAATTTGGAAATCATTAGTGCAGAGGATACTCCCTCTACCCTCTCATATTGAATAATATATATATATATATATATATATATATATATATATATATTTCTAATAAATTTATGTTGCAGTTACCTTTCTGGGCAATTGAAATCGGTGAAGGCATCTCTAGAATTTCAAAAGATACACAACTTCTACAGTGACCGCTACTCCGGTTGTCGCTACTCCGAGCTGCCACTACTCCAGTCGTTGTTACTCTGGATGTTGTTATTTCCAAAAAAAATAAATATATATGTCGATGTGTCCGATGTCGTTACTCCAGTCGCTACTACTCCGGTTGCCGCTACTCCAATCACTGCAACTCTAGTTTCCACTACTCTTGTTTCCACTACTCGAGTCGCTGCTACTCCATATGTCATTATTTAAAACAATGTTGATGTGTCTGATGCCGTTACTCCAGTCGTTGCTACTCTGGTTGTCGCTACTCCTGTTGCCTCTACTCCAGCTGTTGCTACTCTAGATGTCATTATTTCAAAAAATGTCGATGTGTTTGATGTCGTTACTTCGAGATGTCGCTACTCTTTTTGTCACTACTCTGGGGCTCGTTACTTTAAAATCACCGATGTACCAGATGTCGTTACTCCAAGGTGTTGCTACTCGAGTAGTCGTTACTCTTGGTTGTTGCTACTCCAGTTGCCACTATTCTCTAGTTTCCGCTACTCCTGCCGATTCTACTGTGGTTGCAGTTACTCTTCTACACTTCCGCCAACATGGATACTGATATTTCAGTTGTCGTCACTCGATTCGACGTTGTCACTCCATATTCCGCGATTGCAGATGACCTTATTCCTACAATGATGCTTCTCCATAATAGGTGAGTCTCCAGGTACATCCTCAACCAACTTTAATGGATTTGGGTAATATTACACATGTCATAGGAATTCACACTTGAGGACAGTCTTCACTTTAAGTTTGGGGGAGATTTTATGTCTTTTCCCAAAGAGTCATCATTACCCTCTTTAATCACACGATTTCACAATCATTACTCAAATATTTTCGACATCGTTATACACACCGGCCAAACCATCAATCATCCACCAAGATATTAAATTTGTTGTCATATCATCATCATTACTTACCTGCCACATCATTTAATTTAAAAAAAAAAAGTTTCATGACTCTTTCCACAACACATTTTCCGCAAACCTGTTTTGCATGTTGTTTCTCCTGAACTGGTCATCGGTAATCCTCTATCAAGCACGTTTGACGAAACAAAATGGGTGGTGGAGAAGTAAGGTATGAGCCAACAAATACTACACAGGTCCGTCGAAATCCATAAGTCTGGAAAATTTTCGAGAATGCAGGTTGGAACGTGTATTTCAAGAGGTTACAGGGATTCGATGCAGACATTACAGCAGAATTCGCCCAAAATTTGGACGGCCACTCCTCCATGGTCCACATATTAAAAATTATAGTCACGGAGGAAACCATTGCAGTAGCTAGTGGGTTGCCAATATCCGGTCAACGATGGTTTGTTAGGAAAACACAACTCCCGTAATTTCCAGAGTTGTTTCTGTGTTAAGGTGAAGAAGTAAAGCCTAAAGGGAAAGGATATGAACTGACTTCTCTATCGCCTCCATGGGCCAAGGTAGCACTATTCGTCATAAGGTATGTGACATGCGAAGGCCTCCCCTCTACCATTTACAAATATCATCTCAAATTGCTCACATCTTTGCATTTCCAACAACGCATAATTAAGTTAATCCTCTTCCCCTATAGTTAAGCTTAATTCTATTTTGTTTCTAAGCTAGTTTATACCAGCTTACATCTCATATCGGTCCCACCCAAGAGAAAATACAAAAAATAGATAGTACGAACTGAAGGAAGAGCCTTCACAAGAAAACATAAAGCTCATTGATAAATTGGTCGGATCACAAGGTTTGGAGAACCATTCCACTATTAAACATTGAAGAGTCTAATTGGGCCTCAGTAGTAGGTTTAGTTCCTATTGTTGAATCAAGGGACTTATGACCCATCAACATAATTGGCGCTAGAAGGAGGGCTTGAGGATTAATGGTTGGATATATATTCTACAGAGTATTTCAAACAACCTATAGATTCAAAACAACCCACATGCATGGCTAGTCATTCCCAAGACATCCCACACACATTGAGTACTCCTGAAACGAGTAACTCACCCCAACCCGAGGAAGAACCTTTTCACCCTAAGATACCTTATGCTCTTCCTCACGAGGAGGTAAATCAATTAAGAAGAATCACAAGAGCCTACGCCCGACAGATTGGTGCGTTTTCCTTGGCTCTCATACTCCCTCGAAGAAAACAACAAAGCATACCAGTGGTTAGTACTCCCGACGAGGTTTTCGTGCACTCGGTAGAAGACTTAATAGATTTTGCAATCACTAAAATCCAATATCCTCTTGATTTGATACCTGAAACACCAGCCGACGACGTCTCTGAACTAGACGATTTTTCGGAAGAGGAGGAGTTTAACTCAGAGTCTCAAGATATGGAAGGCAACAACGACCATAATGATGAAAGGGGGAACCCACCTCTGAACAATCAACCTCGATTGGGTAGAGATTCTTTCTCCCTCTTGGGACCAGTTCATAACCTTCCCCAACATCCATTCAAGTTTCTTCCTAAGTTCGATCTCGAAACCTCTAGATTTCTTGAAGATCATATCATGAAATTTATAGTAGCAATCAGGCTTATGAACATCCATCATGAACATGTAGTTTGCAAGTTTTTCCCCTACACTTTTGATAATTCAGCCTCCACATGGTATTTTAACTTACCTGTAGGATCCATAACTAGCTGGACAAAGTTTCAAAAGGATTTCCTAGAAAAATTTGCAGAGGAGACTACTACAGGAGCTTTGATGGCTGAGTTGTTCGCCGCCACCATGAGTTCGAAAGAAAGGGTTAAATATTTTAATCAAAGATTCATGACCATATTAAAACAAATTCAGCTCGAAGCCAAACCAACTCATGAGTTGCAAATCGAAGTATATGCCAATGCGCTCCCAGCTTCTATCTCCATGTTTGTGAAGAGGGCTGCCAAACAAAACATAGCTGAGAATTTTGAAGAAGCCAAAATAATAGAATTCCAGATGAAAGGGTGTTAAGAAGGCCATGCCTCTTTATTTAAGAAAGAAGCTCAACCTCCCTCCAGGAGAGGATTGATTCTGACTAGGCCGTCAGGGAAACAAGTGAAACATACTCCCCACAAGGGTAATGGAGACAAAGAAGATCTACAACGCATGGTTAAGAAATTATCAAACGAGATCATAGACATGAAGAGAAACACAGGGGAAGGAAACCAAGTCCAAAGGCCCTATAATCCTTTCTTTAAAAGGAACCCGTCATTCAAAGCCATTGAACCTCCCCTAGCTAACTTAAATATCAATCTAGGGAATGTCACATCTGATTCTTTATGTACTTATGACCAGGAAAACCACTCTAAAAGAGACTAACCTCAATGGGTGCATGCCATGCATTTGATGGCCAACTGATTTTTAGACGGGGTTTCCCTAACCAAAAAGCCAAGCAGTTTGGTTATAAATATTGCTGACCAGGAAACGATTGACCCACCAGAAGATACAACCATGCTGATATGGGATCCTGACTTAATTATGCCTTCCACCGACCTATTTTAGGTTCAAGAACCACCCACATATATCTCAGTTGTCCAAACTAGAAGTAAAGGGCCTCCTGTCTCAAAGGATCCTATTGCCACTCAAACGTCACAGGAAGGGTCAACTCTCGATCACCTGAAAGCACCTTTTTCTCCCCGTAAGAACCTTATTAACATCCATACGCGATAATCACCCAAACTGGAGTACAACATAGTTGAAGATCTGAAGACATTGACGGCTAATATATCGGTTATGGACATATGTAGAATCCCTCATCAAAAATATTTCCTTCTACAAGCGTTGAAATCAACAGAAAACCCTATGACAAGCAATGAACAACAAACAAATCTAACTTCAACAGGCCTAGTAAATAAACCAACTGTGAATACCTGCTCAGAAGATAAGAAGGGAAAACCTTTTGTCCCATCGTTTCTCTTAACGTTTGAAGTTTTCAACAGGAACCTCCACAATTGTTTGGTAGATTCGGGAGAATATTCCAACGTTATTCCCTTGTCTATTTAAAAAAATTAAATTTAATTCCTCTACAGAGAAATAAACATGTGATACAGCTAGACAGGACCCAGGTCAAAGTCATGGAGGAACTCAGAGATGTAATGATCAGAATAGCGACACATCCTAAGTTTGTGCAAGTGATTGACATCATCATAGTATACATCCTAGAGGCCTATGGGTTATTACTAAGTCAAGATTGGTCTGAGAAGTTAAACAGGTACTTTAGCATAGACTGGGTACACCTTTGGCTACCACTGAAGGGATACAAGAATATGATCAGAATCGATAGGGAGAAATATCTTAAACATATCGTCACTAATCTAGAAACCTTGAACGAACCCTCATCCATAGATTTCCCTGTGCTGGGAAATTATTCCTGCAATTCCCACTTGGGAAAATTTTCTCCTCTCTTATATGATGTTCCTCTAACTCAAAACTCTAAAATTGTTTTTCAAGAGAAGTCACCAATACCGATAGAAGACACCCTCTTCTGACAAGACCCTGCGCTAGAGATTACAAAACAAAAGATAGGAGAGAAAGAAAGTAATAAGGAAGAGGAAAATGGCAATTTTTGTTCACAAATATGGACCATATACTTTGATGGATATAAATCACAGGAGAGATTAGGGGCAGGGTGCATCCTCATTGATCCAAAAGGTAAACATCATTTCCTATCCTGTAGACTATAATTCGAATGCACCAATAACACCATCAAGTATGACGCTCTAGTACAAGGCTTAAAGAAAGCCATAGAATTGAACGTCACAGAATTGAAATTTTTCGGGGACTCAAATATTATCGTTAGAAAAGTAAGGAATACTATACATTTCAATTCCCTGCACCTGAAAAATTATCAACAGGAAATGCTTATGTTAATGGATTAGTTTGAAGCTTTCAATATCACCACGAACCCCAGAGAAAAGAATATTCGTGTTGATTCCCTGGCCATAGCTGCTTCAAGGTTGTCACCTCTGGAAGACTATGAAGCCTCCTGATTCACTGTGGAACTACTCTACAAACCATCGGTGCCTAAAAATATCTCTAATTGGAAATTCTTTGAAGGAGATGAATAGATCATAAACTTCCTGACTAACCAAGGAAATTTCAAAGATTTATCCATTGATGATGAGGTATTCCAGGAGAAATCGACAGAAATTGATCCTCAAATAGGCCATCCTATTGATAGATCAAAATATCACACCATATTGAAGGGGATAGATAATCTAGAAAATCAGTTTGGTATGAAAGAACGTTTTAGGGGGGCTAAGAATGCAAAGACCAGTAGCTCATGTCCCCTGCATGAAACTATAAATCTAGGAGCCCCAAAAAATCCAAAGAATGTGAATCTCAAAAGGACTATATCTAAAGAGGAAAGAAAGGCTTATCTCAAATTGTTCAGACAATATCAAGATGTCTTCGCATGGTCCTACTGAGGCCTGAAAACCTACGACACCTGGATAATTCAACACACTATCCCTCTAAAACCCGAAGTGAAACCCTTCCAATAGAAGCTCCAAAAGTATCATCTATCTCTGGAACTTCTCATGTATCAAGAATTGAAGAAACTTTTAGATTCCAAAATCATCTTCCAGGTTAGGCATTCCACCTGGGTGGCAAATCTAGTCCCGGTGAGGAAAAATCCTAGAGAAATCCGCTTATGTGTGGATTTTAGAAACCTCAACGGAGCTTCATAAAAGGAAAATTACCTGATCCCACCAATGGATCAACTCCTGCATACCATGTCTAGATCGAAGATTTTCTCTCTACTGGACGGTTTCTCAGGTAACAACCAAGTCCTATTTTCGGAGGAGGATATTAAAAACTACCTTCCAAAGCAAGTAGGGAACCTTCGCTTGTAAACGCATCCCTTTTGGGTTAATCAATGCAGGAGTGACCTTCCAAAGGGCCATGGACATAGAATTTCGGGGACTAATCAACAAGTGTGTGGTAGTGTATCTAGAAGACATAACTGTGTATTCCAAGAAAAGAGAAGAGCACATCCAACACTTAACTCAAATTTTTGAAAGGTGTAGGAGATACGGTATATCCTTAAATTCCAAGAAAAAAAAAATTGGCGTCGAGGAAGGTAAGATACTAGGACACATTATACATCAAGCATGCATTCACATAGACTCAGAAAGGATTAAGGCCATAGCTCAACTCTCGTTGCCTCATAACAAGAAAGCTATGCATTCCTTTTTCAGGCAAATCAATTTTGTGAGGAAATCCACTCCCGATTTTGAGGAAAATATCAAACCCTTGCAAAATATGATTCACAAAGATGTTGAATTTAAGTGGGATGATGAACGAAAGGATGCTTTCTTCAATATTAAAACTACTATATCCTGGGCCCCCATGTTATGAAGTCCCGATTTCAATAGGGATTTCTTCCTCTATACTTTCACCTCCGACCAATCGTTAGTTGCAATATTGATTCAAAAGCATGATGAAAACAACGAGGCTCTAGTGTCATTCATGAGCAATAATCTCCAGGGAGCCGAAATTAACTATCATGTTGTTGATAAATAGGCTTATGCGGTATAGAAAGCAGTAAAACACTTCAGGTCTTACATCCTCAAGAACCACACCAAAATGATTGTGCCTCACCCTATGGTCTGATCCTTGTTTACTCAGCAAGATATGGGGGAAAGAAGAGGGAACTGGATGGAAGTGGTCCAAGAATTTGATCTAGATATAAAACTTGCCAAACTAGTTAAAGGGAAAGGGTTGTGCAAACTTGCAGCTGAAGCCCAGGACCAAGTAAATGAAGATTTTTGATGGGAGAATGAAATGGAATTATGGTGTGGTGAAGCTTCATACAATTCCCCAAGGCTAGAGTCTTGGTATGAGAATTTAAATTATCTCCTACACCACGGAACCTATCCAAAAAATCTCAACCCGAGAGAAAGGAGAACTCTCAGGTTAAAATCTGCACAATATCGCCTCACAAATTTGGTACTCTTTCGGATTAACTATGATGGGGTATTCTTAATATGTCTCGAACTTGAAAACACGAACAAATTTACAAAGGAGCTCCATGATGGCCCTGTCGATGGACATTTCGTAGGAAACACCACCGCTCATAAGATACTGAGAGCCATCTATTATTGGCCCACCTTATTCAAAGATGCTCACACCTACGTTAGGAACTGTAAAACTTGTCAGATCAGCACTGGGAGAGAGAAGAGAGTAGCAATCCCACTCCAACCAGTGACTGTCTCTAGGATATTTGAGCAATGGGGGTTAGATATCATAGAAGAAATTACACCCAGTTCCTTGAAACAACACAAGTATATACTTACTGCCACCTATTATTTCACAAAGTGGGCAGAGGTCATCCCTTTGAATCATGTAAATGAGAAGGTGGTGATCCAATTCGTAGAACAACAGTTGATCACAAGGTTTGGTGTCCCTTCTGTTCTATTTTTCGATAATGTAGCTTATTTTTCTTCCACTATATTGATAGATTTTTCTCTAGATAAAGGAATCATAATTAGGTACTCTACAAATAGTTATCCATGGGGAAACGGGGTGGCAGAATCAACCAATAAAAACCTAGTGAGAATATTGAAAAATATGGTTGCATATAACCAAAGAAATTGGCATAATCTACTCCATAACGCTCTATGGGACGATAGGGTCACACCTAAGGAATCTATAGGAAATTCCCTGTACTTCCTGGTTTATGGACAGGAATCCATTCTACCAAATGGGCTTTATCTTCCATCTCTTCAACTAGCCCAACATTCCAACGGGGAACCCTCATCGATCATACAACAAAGAATTGATAATCTTATCATGCTAGAAGAAGAGAGATAAAATACTAAGTCAAAGTTTCTAGCTCACCAACGGATAGTGAAAATATGGTTTGATAAGCATAAAGCTAAAGAGAAAAATTTTGAAGTAGGAGACTTAGTCCTAAAATGGGACAGAGCAAATGAGCCAAAAGGGAAGCATTCTAAGTTTCAAAATCTGTGGCTTGGACCTTTCTAGGTGGCTGAGAAGATTGGGTTTGGCACTTATCGGTTACAGAATCTGAGGGGGGAACCTGACACCCTCCCAGTAAATGGCCAAGCCCTCAAACAATATTTCCAATAAAAAAACTATAATAATAATAATAAAAAAAAAAAACTATCTTGTTTTAGTGTTTTCATGATTGCGAAATACATTTTTGTTTTATTTTTTCTTTATGGATTTCTACGCTTTTGAAAGTTGTGTTTAGTAAGACAATGGTTGACCTTAATTCATGCAACATAGCGAACTTTGTTTCGAACTCATCGCTCACATACAACACAAGAAACATCAAGGAACTTACGGTTGCTTTGAGGGGTCCTCTATCTGACCAGTGCAAATGAAACACTTTGGAGAAATGTCGGAAGGGTCTGCTTAGTGGCTTGGTAATACCTTAAGGAAAAGAAGGAAAGATGGAAAGGACTACATGAACCTCGAACACAAATATAGTAAGGACTCACCTTGACTATCTCACTTTGCAAAATAAGCAGACGTCATCCTCTCCCACTCGCTCAGGGCATCATGCTGGAGTAAAGTTGATATTATCAAAAGGGTGAACAGTAGGAGAGGGTATGCAAATATCTCCTTCAAGGCTATGGACACTCGCTGGCAGCGAAGCAAGGTCTGTGATGTTGGGGTGACTCCGTTGGGGCTATGGACACTCTTTGGCAGTGGAGCAACACCAAAGCGAGTGAGTAAAGGTAACTAAGGGCTTCATGTGAGTGAATTATTTGATAGAAATTTGTAAAAGGGGGGCATGAGTCAGGGTTATAGGAAAAGAAGGAGGAATAAATGTTAAAACCCCACAGGCAGACCCGGAAGCATCAACTGAAGAATTTCAAATTGCAAGGGTAAAAGAGGCTCTGATTTAAAACCAGGAAAGGTTCTCCACCATCTTTTGTAGTAGCCGAGCATGAAGGAAGAACAAAGATTTTTCTTTCGCCCAGTGAATCGCCATTTGTTGAGCACTCAACACACCCTAAAAGGTCTATGCCAAATTTCACCTTTTTGGGTACCACTTGATCTTTTGGCATTGTCTAATATGAAAAACGTGTCTTTGCTTATCATTTTTTATTCTCATTAAGTATTTAAAATCTTGCTTGAACATGTGAGAAATCTATAACTTAAAGAACTAAAGAATTGACAGCCAAAAGTTTTTCCAACTCATTCGCGGACTCAGCATCGAAAAGAATTACAAGAGGAAGAAAATCACTCAAGAACACCGCAGTCACCAACTGTCAATCCTCATCCATGTTGGCGAACAAACATTTTCTTTCGTGAATGAACTTCTCCAAGGATATTGTCGATGACCGATTCTCTCGGCATCGACGAAAGGTTAAAGGAATAAGCACTGAAAGAAAATGAAATAATAATCGTTGAACGCCGACTACCGAAATGTTTTCAGTATATGGATATTCAAAGGATGATAACCCATGAAGAAACTGTTCATTATTTTGATTTCCAAAGGTCGATCCCCGATACTTGCCCGACATCGACAGTCCCAGTGTCAAGCTCGGTTTAGTGCGTTCGAGTTAAACAAAGTCCTGAGTCCAACCATTACCCATAAGCTAAGTTCCCGATCATTAGTGCCCTATATCCCGAGTCAGTGGTGCCACGTCGATACTGTACAATGAAGTCAATCAGCGTCAGAAGTTTTCTCAGAAGGATATCGACGAAAACATGCATAAGAATATCGTCGATTCCTGATCTGCCCACTAAGAAGATGACGCGATGGGACATTTTAACTCTGAGATACGCTAGATAAGACACATTTAAAGGTTAATTAATTCCAGATTCTCATGCTAGTTGCTAATTCATGCACGAATCAAAAGGATCGTTTGAACTTGTCGATACAGTGTGTTTCCCTCCCGCGCCTCCGTTGTCAACCCACATAGAATTTATTTGCAGAGATTCAACGATAGATTGTTTTAAATTTCACCCATTACTCATGTTAATTGGTTTATACGACTGGTAGGATCTCTCCCGTTATATTCTTTTAAGTCGTTGAAAACAAGTTTATTATGTGCGCAAAGGAATCCGGATCATCCAGAGGAGCGAGATGAGCAGTTTGAGGATAACTTCCAAGGTCCAGTGAGTATAAAAAAAATAGTTTAGCAAGCGTTATAGGTATATACTGGTCTATGGATGTTTTATTCTTTATTTCATATGTTTTATCCAATGTCACTCTTTATGCCTACCTGAAGATCATTTTCGGTTGCAGGAACAATGCCTCTGAAGAAACCCACCACCAGGAAATCCCCAAGAGCACCAAAGCTACAAGAACCTGAGGTGGGAGAGGGTGCCTCCCCAACGGTTGTTATACATTTGGAATTTGCTCCAAAGCCGATACCTGTCATCAAAACAACCACCAAGAAGGATTTTGTTTAGCCCCTGTCCTTTGGAGACATAGAGGCACACATTGGGACCAAGACAGTATTCCCATGCTGGGAAGAAATTTTCAGGAAAATCAAGCGGGTAGAATTCCCCGAATACACCCTGCATAGCGATCCTGATATGAGAAGAATCGACAATGAAGTCCTCCATAATGTCTAAAAATCTTATCTACACATGGTGGCGAGAAGGACTCTAATATTCCCCTACATAGAACTATTTAAATGGCTTATTTATCACACTGACACGCAAAGGTGTTTGATTAGTGAGGAAAATGGTGGATGCATTGGGGTTTTCCTTCCAGTAGAAGTTCAGAATTATTACAAGATCAGAGAGTCGAAAGAGAGGTTGAATATTGATTTTTTTTTATACTCTATGAGAAACATGACACCATTAAGGTGATGGCTTCCTGGTGGAGAGAGGATAAAAATTTCACCAATCGAACCATCAGCTAGTACCCTATGACTAACCTTAGAGAGCCTTACATCTATCTAATGGACCTCCTCTGCAGATTCCATGTGGAAAAAGACTGCTCCAGGTTTTCAAAAGCTTGGATGCCTCTAACGTATACTGTAGCCATTTCTAGAATAAGTTTTAACTGGGGTGAAATCATCTCCAAACAACTGAGCACCTGCATCCGGCAAGCTCAGACGCCGAAAGAAGGAGAAACCCCATCCTTTTACATGGCATCTTATCTTTTGGAATTCGTCTACACCAAAAATTCTTTCACTGGAATGAACTTAAGCTAGCATACCTCAGATCTCCCGGTCCATGTTTATTTCAACATCTTGTGGGAGAATAGGTACAAGAAATCATACTCTCTCATCTGTGACAAGTTTATCGCAGACATTTATTTGTTGTTGTTCAAGAAAGAATGCCCAAGGTTGTCAGACGCAGCCAAAAAGATTATATCGAAGGTTGGCCACTAGTATCTGGATGAGCGTGATACCTACATCAGGGTTTTTGGCGCCAGGGTTTCAAGGTTTCTAAATTTCAATCCTTTCACTATTTCTATAATAAAAGTTATAAATTGGGTTTCGATCCCAAATCTATCTTTCATTTTTTACATTTAAAATTTTGTTAAGATATATAAATTTTGTGGAACAATTACATCATAATAGAATTAAATCACATTAAACTAGGTCTTTTCACATATGAGAAAATATGTGTTGATATTGACATCATTCATACACTACCACATAAAATGATATTATAGTGATGTGATTTTAAGTGGTTTCATACTCTTAATTATGAGAATATGACATTTTAATATCACTAACTAGGGAAGTCTCTTTTTTTGTGACCTCTTTCATTTTCCTCTTGAATAAGGAAAAAAAGGCATAATGATCCGGATTTATGTAGGAACACAATGAAATACAGAAATACACATAAACGAAGAGATGCAGCAGAAATAAGACTTCATTTCATTAATAACAAATGACTGAAATATGCTTACAGACAGAACGAAAATAAACTAGCTAGGGCACTGGTATCTTATCTCTGAGAAGAGATGTGGCTGCTACTCGCATCTATGAGAAGATGATTACAATGAGGTTCTAGAGGCATTTTTACAATAGACGAGAATGCCAAAGGTCATAGACATCCAAAAACCTAACCCTAGGAGATGAAGCGCCAAAAGTCATGTGGGCCCCGTTTGGGTAAGTTAGTACATCAACTTCCCGGGGTCGTAACTTTTGCATACGATCTCCGTTTTAGGCGTGTGATAGATCGTTGGAAATGTATCATCGAGAAAATTCATTTTGGGGGCTCAGTGATGCCTTCGGCTATCATTGAGAACCTCGATCTCAAAAAACCTTCATTTAGGCCCTCAAAATGGCCCCGGAAGTTAAAACCTGCTAAAAATAGTAAATTGCCAAAATTGCCAGA
>JZKD02S2053728.1:420598-444568 GCA_000966675.3 Picea glauca | reverse complement strand
CATGGGCGGTCGTCGGGGTTTGCGAGGCTGATCTTGCAAAGGTTCAACCAGATCGAGCCCCAACTCCTTATACCTCGATCTCGTTGGGGACATGCAAAGAAGGATTGAGAATGAGAAGACCGCTCTGATACCACTAATCCGGATTTATGTAGGAACACAATGAAATATAGAAATACACATAAACGCAGAGATGCAGTGGAAATAATACTTCATTTCATTAATAACAAATGACTGAAATATGCTTACAGACAGAATGGAAATAAACTAGCTACGGTGCTGGTAGCTTATCTCTGAGAAGAGATGTGGCTGTTACTCGCATCCGTGAGAAGATGATTACAATGAGGCTCTAGAGGCATTTTTACAATAGACGAGAATGAAAAAGGTCATAGACATCCAAAAACCTAACACTAGGAGATGAAGCGCCAAAAGTCATGTGGGCCCCGTTTGGGTAAGTTAGTACATCAACTTCACGGGGTCGTAACTTTTGCATACGATCTCCGTTTTAGGCGTGTGATAGATCGTTGGAAAGGTATCATCGAGGAGATTCATTTTTGGGGCTCAATAATGCCTTCATCTATCATTGAGAACCTTTATCTCAAAAAACCTTCATTTAGGCCCTCAAAATGGTCTCAGAAGTTAAAACCTGCTAAAAATAGTAAATTGCCAAAATTGCCAGAAAACTGTTTTGAGCCAGTTGAAAAAGGTGGGTGGCCACTGATATCCACCTGGATCACATAAACTTACACTTAAAAGGTGGCAAGAATGTGAGGCATCGGGAGAACGTAGAAGTTCATAATGGTATAACTTAGAAATTTACAATTCTAGAAATTAATAATGTTATTGTTGGACAAAGAATATGGCATGGATCCCTTATAAATGGTAGTTACAACTAAAGCACCATTAAGAAGATGAAGAATATAATATGTGTATCTCATGGTACTAAATCAATAGAGAAAATTATTTCCATCTTTGGCTGAAATCCTAGTATTTCTTAGAATGCATATTCAAACTCTTATAATACTGGAAAATATTTAATTCTTGGCCCTTTTGTATCTTATGTCTCGTCCACATGATCTGCATACAATTGACATCCTTTCCTGAAAAATCTCTTGAGTTGTAAGTCTGAAATCTCCCTAATAGAAATGGGTCTTAGAATTCCTTTCACAATTCTATGTTTTCCTTCTTCATCAAGGCATGTAAATGTATTTTTATGACAATCTAGGAAACCATGATGTTTGTCCAACCAATCCATTCCAATTAGGATATCATAAGATCCTAATGGGATGATATTCATATCAGCATTAGTACTCCATTAAGACTTATTAGACAACCTCTGACTATCTCATCGATCCTTCTTTTGGTTCCGGTGGCTAGTTGAACCAAACTTGAATTCTCAAGATTAATTTTCTCCAAATGTAATCTATCCACTATTTCTAGATTGATGTAACAATGGCTTGATCCTAAATCAATTAAATAGAAATAAGTTGGATAATGATCTTACCTTCCACTTCGACTATATTGGATTTGTACTCTGATTTTCGATCTTCTAAGGTTGCATATATTCTTCTCATGTATTCTATTACTATAGCCTCTTGGATTTTGTGCACGATATTTGCTGTATCTCCTCTCTAAGGGAAGTCCTTGTATAGGTGATTTTATTTTCACCACCAACATTGGATTGATTTTCTCTGATCATATTTCTCTTTCTTATTATCCTTCCAATATTTATACTAAGACTGTCTACCATTTCCTTGCTCATACAAGTACTTATCCTTCTGTATGGTCTTGACCAAAGTATTAAGCTCATCAGACTGGATATTTTTGTTATAAAAGAAGGGTGTTCCACCCAAAAAACTTTGTATCTTCAATATTTCATCCTTTATAAACCCACATACTTCAGAAATCCAAATTAAATTATTTTCATATTCTGTCATTGTTGTAACACACACAACCCCCTAAGTAGCTTTTAAGGGAATGGGGTATAGAAATATGATTCCCTTCACCATATAAAAACTTCATTTTGATGGCACCCTCATCTTCTCCTCATCAAGAGATTTCAAACAACTGTAATTTTTCTCAAAATATAGCTCTAGATCTAAATTTATGGCTTCTCAAAGTCATTGGCCACCTCACTACCACGTGTCCTCCTACATGGCACTAACATGGATTTCTTGGTACGCGTGCCCTGATTCATGGCATGGACGTGGAATTTTCCATGTCACATATCAAACAACGTTTATTAGAACTATTTTTGTCACCTCCCAGCACTATCGAAGTCATCCCATGAGAGTGTTTCTATGATAGGTAACCCCACACACTCCGACAACCAAGTCTGATAGCTCCCTCCTCCAATAGATCAGATGATTCCAGGGGTCTGATGATGGATGCATAGGATTGGGTCATGGATTCTCGACCATGCTGAATCCTTTTCACATGAAACATCCTCTCCACGTGACACGTGGTATTATCGCCACCTGACACATGGCACTCATACTCCACGTAAAAGTTCACCTATGTGTACCAAATCACTATACCACATGGCACCTTCAATGCTCAAACTGTGGCACCACTTGCATCATGACATGGGGAAGCATCCACATCATCATCTTGATTCTTTGACTAAAGATTGTGTTGAGCACTCAACACACCCTAAAAAGTCTACGTCAAATTTCACCTTTTTGGGTACCACTTGATCTTTTGGCATTGTCTAATATGAAAAATGTCTCCTTTGTTTATCATTTTTTATTCCCATTAATTATTTAAAAGATTTCTTAAACATGCGAGAAATATATAACTTAAAGAACTAAAGAATCAATAGCCAAAACTTTTCCCAATGTGTTCGTGGACTCAGCATCATAAATAATTATAGGAGGAAGAAAATCACTTGGGAACACCACAATCACCGAACGTTGATCCTCATCGGCATTGGGGAACAGACATTTTCTTTCACGAATGAACTTCTCCAAAGATATCGCCAATGACTGATTATCTCGGCATTGGCGAATAGTTAAAGGAATAAGATTTGAATGAAAATGAAATAATAATCGTCGATCGCCGAATGGAAAAACGTTTTCGGTATCTGGAGATTTGAAGGACTATAACCCATGAAGAAACTGCGCGCTAGTTTTATTTTCGAAGGCTAATCCCCGATACTCACCCAACATCGTTTCCACACTGGTCTCTTTCGCAATAATGAACCGAAAGGTTTAGTTCTGAATCACGCATCACAGGTATCGTCATGCTGGCCATACGCCCATGACAGGTTTGAAGATGAAATATTCACTGAAAATGCTCAAGACTAGGAAGAGGTGATGGTGAGGATGGCTGACCCCAAGTCAACTAAATTCAAGGCTATGAGTTTGGATGAGAAAAAAATAGTCCTGGAACAAACATTTCAGGAGACCATCAAGACAAGAGAAGAAATGATATCAGTCTGAGCGATGGGATCTCCCCAGGGAACCACTAAAACGGTAGGGATTTCCCAGGTAGCCCCGGTACAAGCTAAGGATTTCTCTAAAGTTTAAGCTATATAGGGGATGGGGGGACTCATGTATCAACATGCCCAATTGTTAATGAAGCGGATGCAAGATAACCCAAACCTCATCATAGTGCAAAATTTTTCGACCGAAATCCCAGAAGAAATCCCGGTGGGGGCGAGCGGCCCTGACTCCATAAACCTTGGTAATGAAATAAGGTCAAATGACATTGATTCCATGAGGACACCAGTCAGATGGTCGAAAGGTGTGATGATTCAACCAGATGCAAGTCAAGTATCAGTGGAAGCAGGTGCGCCTAATCCTATGAGTGAATTTATAAATATATATAATGATGATGAGAGCCCTGAGACATCTCTCGGGACCCTTGTGCAGATCCAAGAAGAAAAGGGACCTGAGAAGGTTGCTTCGCCTGATCCCAGGGATCGAACCCAAGAGGTCCCAAGGAAGGAAATAGAAATCGAAAGTGTTCTCAACATGAAGAGGACTAACACGTCGGAGACCTGAGCAGACAATCTGAAAGACAAGTCGGAACCGGATGAGTCAAAGGAAGGATCCCCACAAAAGGAAATCAGTGTTCCAAAGATGAATGGACAAGTAAGTATCGTGTATTTTACTGACATATCTATTCAGCTCGATACTTAGATCCACGACAAGTGACAGGTGGAGGTCGGGCCTTCAGAGCACAATGAGAAAGTTCAAGAACCTGACCTCAAACAAATATACACCACCGAAAATTTGGGAAATACACTCACATGGGGTGATCAGTAGATTCCCGAACACATGGACGAGGTAGTCGATATTTATGTGATATCCTACGATCGTAAGAGGAAGGCCATCATCCAGAGGACTGTTGGCCCATGAATTTTCTTGTTTTATACCACCTTTTTCTATCCTTATTTACCTCCATTTCTATATTCCTTGAGCTATTGTGTGTAACCACAAGGGTAATAATGAACCTCTATTATGTCATTGTGTGTATTAGTTCAAAAACATTATAGATTGGTTGGGGGTTACCAAAGTGAATCACTAATCTCTGAAATCTCGTAGGAACAGAGCACGCATTCTGGCAAGATGATGTGATCAAGGATGCAACGTAGTCTGCGGGTTGAAGGTGAAAAAGAGGACTTGTTCCATGGTCCAACATTAGGTTTTGTTAATCTGTTCATCCTTTGTGTATTTTTAGGAATAGTTGTTACCCTAATCTTGGGATTCTTTGTGCTTCATGAATTGTATAAAAGGTCGAACAAATATAGAGAAATATTAGCTAGTCAGTCGGCTAGCTAAGAGTTATCCTATATCAAGACTGCAGCCTATGTAATCTCATTTTATTTAATGAAAATTGAGTTTCTTCTGAGTTTCTGAGTTTTCGTAGCATTTAGTTCACCATAGTCCTAATCGGGGAGTTGGGCCCGCTCTTCTAGTTAGGTGTTGTCAGGATATGATATAGTTCTATTGTGGTTTTGTGTAGAATCTGTTAGATTTGTGTGTTTTGCTTCATTTACAGTTTTCCTGCTTCATTTGAATGTTACAATTATTTATGTTTCAGCACCAACAATCTAGTTTCTATTCGTTATTTTACTGCAATGATTGTTTACTTTCATGATTGATATTGAAAGAAACATAGTCTGCACATATAGTGCATGGTAGCCTGTAAAACATTCAGACCCCTGGGTTGAAAAATTAAATATATTAGGTGGTAAATCTAGACGACATACCAGACACCAACATTTTGGCGTCGTTGTCAGGGAGGCTGCCAAAGAAAAATACTTCAATCCATATTGATCATAGGATCAATCCCTCGTCCTGGGGAGGAACGTCATAATTTTCCTGCTCCAGGTCCTGGGCATTTAAGTTGCTTTCATTTTTCTATTCTTAGGGTTTATTTTTTCTTTTTGCTTTTTTCTTTCTGTTTTAGGGGCCTCTCTCTCATCTTGGGGAGAGAAATTTATACCCTGCCTCAGGTCCTGAGAAATTAAATAGAATTCTCTGATAATTGAATGATTTAGTTTCCACCATTCGTATGAGGGATTGGGTTAGAGGAAGAAACCACGTGGGAGGAAGACCTCCAAGAGGAAGGGGAAAATATCAGGGCAGAGAAACTTTCATCCAGGAAATAATTGCAAAAGCTAAATCAGACCAGCCACCTCAGACCGGATCAAGTACACCATCTCAAATCCTGGTAGGGGAGGATAGTGGATTATATCTGGGTGGAAATTAGTAAATCAACCCAAACCCTCCTCAACAACAGATTCAGGATTTAGAGAAGAAGAGGTGGCAAGTAAGAAAACAGGGGAGGAATACACCCTGGCGCTAGAAGAAGAATTTGTTTCACCCCAGGATCAAGGAAGTGCTGCAAAACCAAAGGAGATCTTTTGGGAATATAACTCACCCATAGGTCAGGGAGACCTTATTCAAACAGAAGAATACTTTGGGGAATCCTCTCACCAAGACAACCTTGAGGAACACTTTCACAGTGAGGGAAAAGGGAGTACAGATAAACAGACTTAAACGCCTAGTGGGAATTCTGCAAAAACTTAACGTAAGTACAAAAGTATGGCTAACTCATCACTTGAATTTCCAATTGGGGATATCACAGAGGAGGCTCCCATGAAATATATCCCCTTCTCTGCACTACCTAATTTTCATGGACGATCTACTGAAGATCCAAACACATTTCTATTCGAATTTGACATTGTCTGTCGTGGGTATGATTATATCTATGATGCTCAGAAGATAAAATTATTTCCTGCTACTTTAAAACGAACAGACCTGAGATGGTTCATGGGATTAGGTGGAAAAAATATCACTACCTGGGAAGAAATGAAGACCACCTTCCTTGACAAGTACCAAGATTATTGCAAATCTCGAGATGTAAAGGAGGAGATCTTGAAAATAGTGCATAAGGAGGATGAGAACATGGAGGATTTTTTGGAACACTTTAATTACCGTCTGTAGAGATCAAAGCATAGTGATCTAGACAAGGATATCTTGAAAATAATATTTCTCCTAGCATTAAGGGAAGATTCCTTCGAACTATTGAATATGGTAGGAAAAGGAGACATATCAAAGTCTGACTTTGACACAATCTATGAATTATGCATCCAATGTTCACAAGGAGCAGCCAGACAGAGGTAGGGGACTCAAATTACCAAATCGTCTGGCAGTGGGGTCACAAAGATAGAACTTGGGAACCTTCTGGAGGATTTGAGGACTGACATTTTGAACACCCTAACCTAACAAATGGACCTTCTACAAGCAAAACAAAAGCAGATTGGGTCAGGAAAATCCATGGCAGTCTTTTGTCCTAGGTGCAGAAAGAAACATTCACAGCATGAATGTCCACTAAAAACTATTTGTGCTATATGTGATCAGAATCATGAGACTAGCGCATTTACTTCTTTACCAAGATTAAAGGCGATCTTTTACGAAGAAGACAAACAAAAGGATCATCTCTACTTTATGGGACCAAAGAAGCCATGGAAGCCACGACCACAGAACATAAATCAAGGTATGCCTCAAGACTTCTCTCAGTATTTCAATACTTCAAATTTTGGATCTCAAACCATGCCTTTTTCACCATAATGGCCACAAAATTATCAATACCAATATCCCACTTCTTGGCAACCATGGCCCCCACAGAATAATTCAACTTCCCCATCGTGCCAAAATTGGCGTGGACCTAATCAAATAAACCAAAATCAAATTCCTCAGACTATGCCACCACAACAGTTCCAATAGCAGCAATAATTACAGCTGTCCCCTAGTCTTTCTGCTAATAACCCTCCTCTTTGGCCACAAATGCCTGTCCAATCCAATTCCAATCCAAATAATAAAGGAGCTTAGCAGGTTGAGACACTCAACCTCCTTGCTTATGGCATTTCTACCCTGGGATGTAATGAACTAAATATTAGATCGGGTAGGGTAGTGAATGCCAATAATTATTGAGCAAATTGATAATGAATTTCCAGAGTAAGAACCTAGGAAGGAAGATAGGCAACTTAAAAACCCTGTGAACCAACAATTTCCTCTTTAGAACCTTGTCACTAAGGAACATCACAATAATCCTCCCTACCTAGAAATACTATCTCTAACAAACCAACATCCTCATCCTGAATTTGACTTCTTGGGGGAACTGCAAAATTTATTCATTAGAATTCCCTTACTCCAAGAAATGAGAGATGTGTCGATTTATGTGAAAACAATCAGGAAACATTTTTCTAAGAAACCTGGAAGTAAGCCTAAGGATCCACTTACTATCCATGTCATGTGGAAATTGTCAGACATTATGTTAGGAAATTCTATACCTGTTAAGTATGGAGACCCAGGGAACCCTATTCTAACTATACAGATAAATGGGGTTAACATTCCAAATGTATTATTAGATCTAGGAGCTGGAATTAATGTTATAACTTCTGCAACTACAACCATCCTTGGTCTGCACAATTTCAAGCCCACACCTACCATTCTGGAATTGGCAGATCGGTCTACCGTTAAACCAATAGGAAAATTGGAATACATAACCATTTCGATAAATTCATGGCAGTACCCTATTGATCTCCTTGTTTTACAAATGCAATCCCCATTTGGATGGAATCCTTTGATCCTTGGGAGACCTTGTCTTGCAACAACAGACACCTATATTGGTTTTTGGTCAGAAAATATGGTGATATCTAATGGAGGGGATACTAAGAACCTTATTCTATACCCTCCTGTAGAACCAAGTTCATCAAAAGGCCCTGGACTCACCCTATTACGGAAATCATCACCTATAAAAGGTTTGGATATTGATGAAGAGATGAGACCAATCCTTACCATTAGTGAGGCCCTTTGTTTTAAGAATGAGATGGAGGATGATACCATCAACAGCTTCATCATTGAATCTGTATTTGTTCCCAATCTTACCTGGTCATTTCTTGAATCAGTTATGAGTTGTAATGAATAGGACACTCATGAATCTGAAACTGAGATCAAGACTATCCCAGTCGCACCACACAGTAGCGTCCCTGTTGAAATTGAACCATGAAAGACATTGAATGTCAATCCTGATCTCTCACCCACAAAGTATGAGCAATTACTTAAAATTATTCAGGAACAGAAAGAGGCTTTCACCTTGGAATATACATATATGAAAGGAATTCTCGCTTATTTATGTACCCATCACATATACATTCAAGAGGGATGTTGGCCCATTAGACAATCACAGAGGAGAATGTATCATTCTTTGAAACAGATTGCCAAAGATGAGCTGCAGAAATTATTAGATGTGGGATTCATCTACCCAATATCGAATAGTCAATGGGTATCCCCACTGGTCATTGTTCCTAGGAAGAATGGCAAGTGGAGGATTTGTGTCGATTATCTGGAATTGAATAAAGAAACTCAAAAAGACCATTTTCCTCTTCCCTTTATTGACCAAGTCCTTGACACATTAGCCAAGAAGAGTTTTTTCTCCTTCCTGGATGGGTTGAACAGGCATAATTAGATCCAGATAGCTGGTGAAGACCAGGAAAAGACCACTTTCACAAGCCCCTAGGGGACCTTTGCATATAGAGTTATTCTATTCAGCCTTTGTAACACACCTACTACTTTCCAAATGGAAATATTGGGGATCTTCTCTGATTTAGTCAATGACAGTGTTGAAATCTACATGGATGAGTTCACTCCTTATGGGGATTCCTTCGAAGAAGCCTTGGAAAATCTGGATAAAGTACTTAAAATATGCAAACAAATGCATGCTCCTCTTAGCATGGAAAAGTGTTACATGCTCATGGAAGAAGGGGTTGTGTTGGGACACTTACTTTCAGCATTAGGGATCTGGGTTGATCCTGCCAAGGTAGAGGTAATACTGCATTTTCCTGCACCTAAGACACCAACATAGGTATGCAGTTTCATTAGTTATGCAAGATATTACAGACGTTTCAAAGAACTTTTTTCTAAAATAGCACACCTTCTTTTTCAATTAATAGCCAAAGATACGAAATTCGTGTGGATAGATGAATGTGAGACTGCGTTTGGACAAATCAAAGAATTGGTCTATAAGGCTCTGATACTTTGAGGACTATATTGGAAGCTTATGTTTCATATTTTAGCCGATGATTCTCAAATGGAAGTGGGAGTTGTTTTGGGACAACAAGAAGACAAAAAAACATATGCAATATACTACATCAGCAAGAACTTGACTCCAAATGAACTAAATTATACGGTAACAGAAAAGGAATTCTTAGCAGTCATATATGTTGTTAATAAATTCTGACACTATATAACAGGTTATCCCACTTTTGTGCACACGGATCATGCAACCATCAGGTATCTCATGAACAAACCTGTAACCCCGAGTTGGATCACGAGATGGTTATTATTACTGCAATAATTTGATATCACCATCATGGATCGCCCTGGGAAGGATAATGTAGTTGCAGATTTCTTGTCTAGATTAGAAAATGATACACAAGGGGAACCTGTAGAAGATAGTTTTCCAGATGAACATATTTTTGCAATTTTTATTCATGTTCCATGGTATAAAAATATTGCTAAATATCTTGCTACAGGAAAGGTGCCTCAACATTTTCCTTACAGGGAATGACAGAAGATCATCCATCACAGTGCCCATTACACATGGATTGAGGGATTCCTCTTTTACACTGGGCCTGACCAACAAATCCGACGCTGCATAGGAGAAGATGGTATTTATGATGTCTTGAAGGATACTCATGATAGTCCCTGTGGAGGCCATTTTGCAGATAAAAGAACAAGTCACAAAGTGTTGCAAATGGGGTATTACTGGCCCACAATTTTTCAAGATTCAAGGAAGTATGTCCGGGGGTGTGATAGCTGCCAATGAATGGGGCAGCCTAGTGAAGAAGACAAAATTCCCTTGAACCCCCAAGTATCCCTTGAGCCCTTTGAAAAATGGGCCATTGATTTTGTGGGACCATTCAATCCCCCCTCACAACAGAAAGTCTGTATTCTGGTCTACACAAATTATGTAACAAAGTGGGTTGAGGCAAAGGTAGTTGTAAAAGAAACCGAGTAGGTTGTTTCAAACTTCTTGTTCGAAGAAATTTTTGCTCGATATGGAGCCCCTAGAGAAATAGTCTCAAATGGAGGAGCATAGTTCACATCACATATGATAGCCGGGTTAATGAAGAAATATGGGATCAAGCACAGGATAACAACTCCATATCATCCCTAGGAAAATGGTCAAGTCGAGAGCACAAATAAGGTACTGTAAAATATCCTCACAAAAACTGTAGCAAGTCATCATCGATATTGGGCGGAAAAGATGCCTGAAGCACTATGGGCATACAAGACAACTTGGCGAAATACAACGGGATTTTCTCCATGAGCTTGTCTATGGAAAATCTCCTTTTTTTCCCATAGAGTTGGAAATTTAAACCCTTAAAACAACCCTGGAAGTAATTTTGGATCTTTCAGAAGCCCAAAAACGTCATTTGGAGCAACTAAATGAGCTAGATGAAATTCAATTAGTGGTTGTCCAGAATATTGCTACAATCTAGCATCAACATGCTAGATGGCATGATAGGTTTATCAAGAAGAAGACATTTCAAAAAGGGGATTGGACATTACTCTATTATTCCCGATTCAAGGATTTCAAGGGAAAATTATGCTCAAGGTGGATGGGGCCATACGAAGTTGACAAGGTATTTGAAAATGGGACTATTAGATTGGTAACAGTATATGAGGCACGTACTCCCCTGATAGAAAATGGACAACGCCTCAGAATATATCATAAACTAGCTTCTAAAGCCTCCTTTGTCAAATGACTTTCTGATCAAACTGATTTGGAAATCATTAGTACAGAGGATCCTCCCTCTACCCCCTCATCTTGAATTATATATATATATATATATATATATATATATATATATTTCTAATAAATTTGTGTTGCAGGTACCTTTCTGGACATTTGAAATCGATAAAGGCATCTCTGGAATTTCAAAAGATACACAGCTTCTACAGTGACCACTACTCCAGTTGTCGCTACTCCGAGCTACCGCTACTCCAGTCATTGCTACTCCAGATGTTGTTATTTCCAAAAAAAAAATATGTCGATGTGTCAGATGTCGTTACTCCATTCGTTGCTACTCCGGTTGTTGCTACTCCTGTTGCCGCTACTCCAGTCGCTGCTACTCCAGTTTCCACTACTCTTGTTTCCACTACTCCACTCGTTGCTACTCTGCATGCCATTATTCAAAAAAATGTCGATGTGTCTGATGTCGTTACTCCAGTCATTGCTACTCCGGTTGTCACTACTCCTGTTGCCGCTACTCTAGCCGTTGCTACTTTGGATGTCGTTATTTCAAAAAATGTGGATGTGTTCGATGTCGTTACTCCGAGATGTCGCTACTCTTTTCTGCACTACTCCAGGTGTCGTTACTTTAAAATCACTGATGTACAAGATGTCGTTACTCCAACGTGATGCTACTCCAGTCGTCGTTACTCTTGGTTTCTGCTACTCCAGTCGCCACTATTATCTGGTTGTTGCTACTCCAGTCGCTGCTACTCCTACCAATGCTATTGTTGTTGCAGTTACTCTTCTACACTCCCGCCAACATGGATACCGATATTTCAGCTTCCGCCACTTCTGATGTCGTCGCTCGATTCAATGTTGTCACTCCATATTCCACGACTGCAGACGACATTATTCCTATGATGATGCTTCTCCATAAAAGGTGAGTCTCCAGGTATGTCCCCAACCAACTTTAATGAATTTGGGTAATATTACACATGGCATAGACATTCACACTTGAGGACAGTCTTCACTTTAAGTTTGGGGGAGATTTTATGTCTTTTCCCAAAGAATCATCATTACCCTCTTTAATCACGCGATTTCACAATCATTACTCAAATATTTCCGATGCCATTGTACACATATGGATTGGACACACCAGCCAAACTGTCAATCATCCGCCAAGATATTAAATTCGTTGTCATATCATCATCATTACTTACCTGCCACATCATTTAATTTTAAAAAAAATCCACTACTCTTTCCACAACACATTTTTCGCAAAACTCTTTTGCCTGCCATTTCTCCTGAAATGGTCGTCGATACTCATCTATCAGGCACATTCGACGCAACAAAATGGGTGGTGAAGAAGAAAGGTATGAGCCAACAAATACTACACAGGTCCGTCGAAATCTGGAATTCTAGCAAATTTTCGAGAATGCAGGTTGGAACGTGTATTTTGAGAGGTTACAGGGATTTGATGTAGACCTTACAGCAAAATTCACCCAAACTTTGGATGGCCACTCCTCCAGAGTCCGTGAATTAAAAATCAGAGTCACGGAGGAAACCATTGCAATAGCTAGTGGGTTGCCAATATTGGGTCAACGATGGTTTGTCAGAAAAACACCACTCTCGGAATTTCCAGAGTTGTTTCTACGTGAAGGCGAAGAAGTAAATCCGAAAGTGAAAGGATATGAATAGACTTCTCTGCCACCTCCATGGGATGAGTTAGCACTATTCTTCATAAGGTATGTGACATGCGAAGGCCTCCCCTCTACCATTTACAAATATCATCTCAAATTTCTCACATATCTACGTTTCCAACAACGCATAATTAAGTTCATCCTCTTCCCCTATAGTTAAGATTAATTATATTTTGTTTCCAAGTTTGTTTATACTAGCTTACATCTCATATTGGTCCCACCCAAGAGAAAATATAAAAAAGAGATAGTAAGAACTGAAGGAAGAGCCTTCACAAGAAAACATAAAGCTCATCGATAAATTGGTCGGATCAAAAGATATGGAGAACCATTCCACTATTACACATTGCAGAGTCTAATTGGGCCTCAGTGGCGGGTTTGGTTCCTATTGTTGAATCAAGGGACTTAGGACACATCAACAGAATTGGCGCTAGAAGGAGGGCTTGAGAATTAATGGTTGGATATATATTCTACAGAGTATTTCAAACAACCTATAGATTCAAAACATCCCACATGCATGGCTAGTCATTCCCAAGACATCCCACACACGTTGAGTACTCCTGAAATGAGTAACTCACCCTAGCTTGAGGAAGAACCTTTTCACCCTGAAATACCTTACGCTCTTCCTCATGAGAACGTAAATCAATTCAGAAGAATCATAAGAGCCTACACATGACAAATTGGTGTGTTTATATTAGCTCCCATACTCCCTTGAAGAAAACAACAAAGCATACCAGTGGTTAGTACTCCCGACGAGGTTTTCATGCACTCGGTAGAAGACTTAATAGATTTCGAAATCACTGAAATCCAAGATCCTCTTGATTTGATACCTGAAACACCAACCGGTGACATCTCTAAGCCAGACGATTTTTCAGAAGAGGAGGAGTTTAACTCAGAGTCTGAAGATATGGAAGGCAACAACGACCATAATGATGAAAGGGGGAACACAACTCTGAAAAATCAACCCTGATTGGCCAGAGATGCTTTGGCCCTCTTGAGACCAGTTCATAACCTTCCCCGACATCCAGAGAAGTTGCTTCCTAAGTTCGATCCCGAAACCTATGGATTTCCTAAAGATCATATCATGAAATTTATACTAGCGATCAGGCTTATGAACATCCATCATGAACACTTAGTTTGCATGTTGTTCCCCTACACTTTTGATAATTCAGCCTCCACATGGTATTTTAACTTACCTGTAGGATTGATAACTCGCTGGATGAAGTTTCAAAAGGATTTCCTAGACAAATTTGCATAGGAGACTACTACAGGAGATCTAATGGATGATTTGTTCACCGCCACCATGAGTTTGAAAGAAAGGGTTAAATATTTTAATCAAATATTCATGACCATGTTAAACAAATTTCATCCTGAAGACAAACCAACTCAGTAGTTTAAAATCAAAGTATACACTAATGTGTTTCTAGCTTCTATCTCCATGTTTGTGAAGAGGGATGCCAAACGAAACTTAGCTGAGAATTACGAAGAAGCCAAAATGATATAATTCCATATGAAAGGGTGTTAAGAAGTCCAGACCTCTTTAGTTAAGAAAGAAGCTCAACCTCCTCCCAGGAGAGGATTCATTCTAACTAGACCCTCAGGGAAACAAGCGGAACATACTCCTGACAAGGGTAATGGAGACATAGAATATCTACAACACATGGTTAAGAAATTATAAAACAATATCATAGACATGAAGAGAAACATAATGGAAGGAAACCAAGGACAAAGGCCCTATAAGCCTTTCTTTAAAAGGAACCCATCGTTCAAAGCCATTGAACCTCCCCCAGCTAACTTAAATATTGATCTAGGGAATGTCACATATGATTCTTTATATACTTATGACCAGGAAAACCACTCTGAAAGGGACTTCCCTCAATGGGTGCATGTCGTGAATTTGATGGCCAACTGGTTTTTAGAGGAGGTTTCCCTAACCGAACAACCAAGCAATTCGGTTATGAATATTGCTCACCAGGAAAAGATTGACCCACCAAAAGATACAACCATGCTGATATGGAATCTTAACTTAATTATGCCTTTCGTCGACCTATTTTGGGTTCAAGAACCACCCACAGAGATATTGGTTGTGCAAACTAGAAGTAAAGGGCCTCATGTCTCTAAGGATCCTATTACCACTCAAATGTCACGAGAAGGGTCAACTCCCGATCACCCAAAAGAACCTTTTTCTCCCCGTAATAACCTTATTAGAATCCATACGTGAGAATCGCCCAAACTGGAGTACAACATGGTTGAAGATTTGAAGAAGTTGAAGGCTAATATATCAGTTATGGACATATGCAGAATCCCTCAACAAAAGGATTTCCTGCTACAACCGTTGAAATCAGAAAAAAACCCTATGACAAGCAATGAACAACAAAGAAATCTAACTTCCACAAACCTAGTAAATAAACCAACTATGAATACCTGCTCAGAAGATACAAAGGGAAAACCTTTTGTCCCACCGTTTCTCTTAACATTTGAAGTTTTCAACAAGAACCTCCACAATTGTTTGGTAGATTCGGGAGAATATTCTAATGTTATGCCCTTGTCTATTTGCAAAAAAATAAATGTCATTCCTATATAGAGCAATAAACATGTGATACAGCTAGACAAGACCCAGGTCAAAGTCATGGGGGAACTCAGAGATGTAATGATCAGAATAGCGACACATCCTAAGTTTGTGCAAGTGATTGACATCATCATAGTAGACATTCTAGAGGATGATGGGTTATTACTAAGTCGTGATTGGTATGAGAAGTTAAACGGGTACTTTAGCACAGACTGGGCACACCTTTGGCTACCACTAAAGGGATACAATAATATGATCAAAATCGATAGGGAGAGATATCTTAAACATATGGTCACTGATCTAGAAACCTTGAACAAACCCTCATCCACAGATTTCCTCGTGCTGGGAAATTATTCCTGTGATTCCCACTTCGGAAAGTTTTCTCCTCTCTTATCCGATTTCCCTCTCACTCAAAACTCTAAAATTGTTTTTCAAGAGAAGTCACTGATACCGATAGAAGACACCCTATTCTTCCAAGACCCTACGCTAGAGATTACAGAACAAAATATAGGAGAGTAAGAAAGTAATAAGGAAGAGAAAAAGGGCGATTTTCGTTCACAAATATGGACCATATACTTTGATGGATATAAATCATAGGAGGGATCAGGGTCAGGGTGCATCCTCATTGATCCAAATGTTAAACGTCATTTCCCATCCTGTAGACTAGAATTTGAATGCACCAATAACACCACCGAGTATGAAGCTCTGGTACAAGGGTTAAAGAAATCCATAGACTTGAACATCAAAGAATTGAAATTTTTCAGGGACTCAGAGATTATCGTTAGACAAGTAAGGAATACTATACATTTCAATTCCCCACACCTGAAAATTTATCAGCAGGAAGTGCATAGGTTAATGGATCATTTTGAAGCTTACAATATCACCATGATCCCCAGAGCAAAGAATATCCTTGTTGATTCCCTGGCCATAGTTTCTTCAAGGTTGTTGCCTTTGGAAAACTATGAAGCCTCCCAATTCACTGTGGAACTACTCTACAAACCATAGGTGCCTAAAAATATCTCTAATTGGAAATTCTTTGAAGAAGATGAACAGATCATAAACTTCATGACTAACCAAGCCAATTTCAAAGATTTAGCCATTGACGATGAGGTATTCCGGGATAAATCGACAGAAACTGATCCTCAAACAGGCCAACCTATTGACAGATCGAAATCTCACACCATACTGAAGGGGATAGACAATCTAGAAAATTTGTTTGATATGAAAGAACGTTTTAGGGGGCCTAAGAACTCAAAGACTGGTAGCTCATGTCCCCTGCATGAAACTATAAATCTAGGAACCCCGGAAAATCCAAATAATATGAATCTCGAAAGGACTATATCTAAAGAGGAAAGAAAGTCTTATCTCAAATTGTTCAGACAATATCAATACGTCTTCGCATGGTCCTACCGGGACCTAAAAACCTATGACACCCGGATCATTCAACACACTATCCCTCTAAAACCCGAAGTGAAACCCTTCCAACAGAGGCTCTGAAACTATCATCCATCTCGAGAACCTCTCATGTATCAAGAATTGAAGAAACTTTTAGATGCCAAAATCATCTTCTAGGTTAGGCATTCAACCTAGGTGGAAAATATGGTCTCGGTGAAGAAAAAGACTAGAGAAATCCGCTTATGCGTGGATTTTAGAAACCTAAACAAAGCTTCATAAAAGGATAATTACCCGATCCCGCCAATGGATCAACTCCTACAGGCCATGTTTGGATCGGAGATTTTCTCTCTACTAAACGGTTTCTCAAGTTACAACCAAGTCCTGGTTTCGGAGGAGGATCGTTTAAAAACTACCTTCTGAACCAAGTGGGGAACCTTCGCTTGTAAACACATACCTTTTGGTTTAATCAACGCAGGAGCAACCTTCCAAAGGGCCATGGACATAGCATTTCGGGGACTAATCAACAAGTGTGTGGTAGTGTATCTAGACGATGTAACTGTGTATTCCAAGAACAGAGAAGAGCACATCCAACACTTAACTCAAATTTTTTAAAGGTATAGGAGATACGGTATATCCTTAAATCCCAAGAAAACTATTTTCAGCGTCGACGAAGGTAAGCTGCTAAGACACATTATATCTCAAGTAGGCATTCACATAGACACAGAAAGGATTAAGGCCATAGCTTAACTCTCGTTGCCTCATAAAAAGAAAGCTATGCATTCCTTTTTCAGGCAAATCAATTTTGTGAGGAAATTCACTCCCGATTTTGCAGAAACTATCAAACCCTTACAAAATATGATTCGCAAAGATGTCGAATTTAAGTGGGATGATGGACGAAAGGATGATTTCAGCAATATTAAAACTGTTATATCTCGAGCCCCCGTGTTATGAAGTCCCAATTTCTATAGGGATTTCTTCCTCTATACTTTCGCTTCTGACCAATCATTAGCTGCAATATTGACTCAAAAGCATGATGACAACAACGAGGCTCTGGTGTCATTCATGACCACTAATCTCCAGGGAGTCGAACTTAACTATCATGTTGTTGATAAACACGCCTATGCGATATACAAGGCAGTAAAACACTTCAGGTCTTACATCCTCAAGAGCCACACCAAAATGATTGTGCCTCACCCTATGTTCTGATCCTTGTTTACTCAGCAAGAGATGGGGGGAAGAAGAGGGAACTGGATGGCAATGGTCCAAGAATTTGATCTAGATATAAAACCTGCCAAACTAGTTAAAGGGAAAGGGTTGTGCAAACTCGCAGCTTAATCCCAGGACCAAGTAAATGAAGATTTTGGATGGGAGAATGAAATGGAATTATGGTGTGGTGAAGCTTCATACATTTCCCCAGGGCCAGATTCTTGGTATGAAAATTTAAGTTATCTCTTACACCACAGAACTTGTCCATAAAATCTTAACTCGAGAGAAAGGAGAGCTCTCATGTTAAAATCTGCACAATATCACCTCATAAATTCAGTACTATTTTGGATTAACTATAATGGGGTATTCTTAATATGTATCAAATGTGAAGAAACAAACAAATTTCTGAAGGAGATCCATGATGGCCCTATCGATGGACATTTCCAGGGAAACACCACCGCTCATAAGATACTAAGAGCCATATATTATCGGCCCACCTTATTCAAATACGCTCACACCTACGCTAGGAACTGTAAAACTTGTCATATTAGCATTGGGAGAGAAGAGAGCAACAATCCCACTCCAACCAGTGATTGTCTCTAGGATTTTTTAGCAATGGGTGTTGGATATCATAGAAGAAATTGCACTCAGTTCCTCGAAACAACAAAACTATATACTTACTTCCACCTATTATTTCACAAAGTGGGCAGAGGTCGTCCCTCTGACTCACATAAACGAGAAGGTGGTGATCCAATTCGTAGAAGAACAGTTGATCACAAGGTTTGGTGTCCCTTCTATTCTATTTTTTGATAATGTAGCTTATTTTTCTTCCACTCTATTGACAAATTTTTCTCTAGACAAAGGAATCATAATTAGGTACTCTACAAATTATTATCCGCAGGGAAATGGGGTGGCAAAATCAACCAATTAAAACCTAGTGAGAATATTGAAAAAGACAGTTGCAGATAACCAAAGGAATTGGCATAATCTACTCCATAACGCTCTATAGGCCGATAGGGTCACACCCAAGGAAGTTATAGGAAATTCCCCGTACTTCCTGCTTTATGGACAAGAAGCCATTCTCCCAAATGGGCTTTATCTTCCATCTCTTCAACTAGCCCAAGATTCCAACGGGGAACCCTCATCGATCATACAACAAAAAATTGATACTCTTCTCATGCTAGAAGAAGAGAGAGAAAAGGATAAGTCAAAGTTTCTAACTCACCAACAGATAGTGAAAATATAGTTTGATAAGCATAAGGCTAAAGAGAAAATTTGTGAAGTAGGAGACTTAGTCCTAAAATGGGACAGAGCAAATGAGCCAAAAGGGAAGCATTCTAAGTTTCAGAATATGTGGCTTGGACCTTTCCAGGTGGCTGAGAAGATTGGGGCGGGCACTTATCGGTTACAGAATCTGAGGGGGGAACTTGACGCCCTCCCAGTAAATGGCCAAGCCCTCAAACAATATTTCCAATAAAAAAATATAATAATAATAATAATAAATAAAAATAAAAAAAACTATCTTGTTTTAGTGTTTTCATGATTGCGAAATACATTTTTGTTTTATTTTTGCTTTCTAGATTTCTACACTTTTGAAAGTTGTGTTTAGTAAGACAATGGTTAACCTTCATTCATGCGACATAGCGAACTCTGTTCCGAACTCATCGCTCACATACAACACAAGAAGCATCAAGGAACTTGCGGTTGCTTTGAGGGGTCCTCTATTTGACCGATGCAAATGAACAACTTTGGAGAAATGTCAGAATGGTTTGCTTAGTGGCTTGGTAAGACCTTAAGGAAAATAAGGAAATCTGGAAAGGACTACATGAACCCTGAACACAAAGCTAGTAAAGATTCACCTTGACTATCTCACTTTGCAAAATAAACAGATGTCATCCTCTCTCACTCGCTCAGGGCATCATGCCTGAGTAAAATTGATATTATCAAAAGGGTGAACAATAGGAGAGGGTATGCAGATATCTCCTTCGGGGCTATAGACACTCGCTGGCAGCGGAGCAAGGTCTTTGATGTCAGGGTGATTCCGTCGGGGCTATGAACGCTCACTGGCAGCGGAGCAACACCAAAGTGAGTGAGTAAAGGTAACTAAGGGCTTCATTCCATTGAATGCTTTGATATAATTTTGTAAAATGGGGGCATGAATAAGGGTTATAGGAAAAGAAGGAGGAATAAATGTTAAAACCCCACGGGCAAACCCGAAAGCATCAACCGAAGAATTTCAAATTGCAAGGGTAAAAGAGACTCTAATTTAAAACCAGGAAAGGTTCTCCACCATCTTTCATAGTAGCCGAGCATGAAGGAAGAACATAGATTCTGCTTTCGCCCAATGAATCGGCATTTGTTGAGCACTCAACACACCCTAAAAATTCTACGTCAAATTTCACCTTTTTGGGTACCACTTGATCTTTTGGCATTGTCTAATATGAAAAACGTGTCCTTCCTTATTATTTTTTATTCTCATTAAGTCTTTAAAATCTTTCTTAAACATGCGAGAAATATATAAATTAAAGAACTAAAGAATCGACAGCCAAAACTTTTCCCAACGCATTCGCGGACTCGGCATCGAAAAGAATTATAGGATGAAGAAAATCACTCGGGAACACCGCATTCGTCGACCGTCGATCCTCATCGGTGTCGAAAAACAAACATTTTATTTTGCGAATGAACTTCTCCAAGGATATCGTCGATGACTGATTCTCTTGGCATCGACGAAAGGTTAAAGGAATAAGCATTGAAAGAAAATGAAATAATAATCATTGATCGTCAACTACCGAAACGTTTTTGGTATCAGGAGATTCGAAGGATGATAACCCACGAAGAAACTATGCGTTATTTTGATTTCTAAAGGTCGATCCCCGATACTCGCTCGACATCGGCAGGAACAGTGTCAAGCTCAGTTTAGTACGTTCGAGTTAAACAAAGTCCTGAGTCCAACCATTACCCATAAGCTAAGTCCCCGATCATTAGTGCCCTGTATCCGAAATCAGTGGTGCCACATCGATACCGTACAATAAAGTCAATTGGCGTCAGAAGTTTTCCCAGGAGGATACTGACGAAAACATGCATAATAATATCGTCGATTCCCGATCTGCCCACTAAGAAGATGACGTGATGGGACATTTTAACTCTGAGATACACTAGATATGACACATTTAAAGGTTAATTAATTCCATATTCTCATGCTAGTCGTTAATTCATGCATGAATCAAAAGGACTATTTGAACTTGTCGATACAGTGCATTTCCCTCCCGCACCTCCGTCGTCAACCCACGTAGAATTAATTTGTAGAGATTCAGTGGTAGATTGTTTTAAATTCCACCCATTACTCATGTTAATTGGTTGATACGACTGGTAGGATCTCTCCTGTTATATTCTTTTAAGTCATTGAAAACAAGGTTATTATGTGCGCAAAGGAATCTGGATCATCCAGAGGAGCGAGACGAGTAGTCTAAGGATAGCTTCCAAGGTCCAGTGAGTATAAAAACAACAGTTTAGAAAGCGTTATAGGTATATACTGGTCTATGTATATTTTATGCTTTATTTCATACATTTTATCCAATGTCACTCTTTACGCCTGCCTGAAGATCATTTTTGGCTGCAGGAACAATGCCTCCAAAGAAACCCACCACCAGGAAATCCCCAAGAGCACCAAAGCTACAAGAACCAGAGGTGGGAGAGGGTGCCTCCCTAATGGTTGTTATACAATTGGAATTTTCTCCAAAGCCGGTACCCTTCATCAAAAAAACCACCAAGAAGGATTGCGTTCATCCCCCAACCTTTGGAGACACAGAGGAACACATTGGGACCAAGACAGTATTCCTGTGCTGGGAAGAACTTTTCAAGAAAATCAAGCGGGTAGAATTCCTCGAATACACCTTGCACAACGATCCTGATACGAGAAGACTCAACGATGAAGTCCTCCCGAATGTCCGAAAATCTTATCTACACATGGTGGCGAGCAAGACTCGAGTATTCCCCTACATAGAACTATTGAAATGGCTTATTGATCACAATGACATGCAAATGTGTTTGATTAGTGACGACAATGGAGAATGCATCGAGGTTTTCCTTCCAGTAGAAGTGCAGAATTATTATAAGCTCAGAGATTCGAAAGAGTGGTTGAATGCGGATTTTTTTTTTGAGATTCTATGAGAAACATGACACCAGTAAGGTGATGGCTTCCTGGTGGAAAGAGGATAAAAATTTCACCAATTGGACCTCCGGCTAGTACCCGATGGCCAACCTTAGAGAGCTTTACATCTATCTAATGGCCCTCCTCTGAAGATTGCATGGGGAAAAAGACTGCTCCAGGTTTTCAGAAGCTTGGATGCCTCTAACATATACTGTAGCCATTTATGGAATAATTTTTAACTGGGGTGCAATCATCTCCAAACAACTGAGCACCTGCATTCAGCAAGCTCAAACACTGAAAGAAGGAGAAACCCCATCCTTTTACATGGCATCTTATCTTTTGGAATTCGTCTGCGTCAGAAATTCTTTCACTGGAATGAACTTAAGCTGGCACACATCATATTTCCCGATCCATGTTTATTTTGACATCTTGTGGGAGAACATGTACAAGCAATCCTACTCTCTTATCTACGACCAATTTGTTGCACACATTTATTTGTTGTTGTTCAAGAAAGAATGCCCAAGGCTGTCGGACGTAGCCAAAAAGATTATATCGAAGGTTGGCCACTGGTATCTGGATGAGCGTGATACCTACATCAGGGTTTTTGACGCCAGGGTTTCAAGGTTTCTAAATTTCAATCATTTCACTATTTCTATAATAAAAGTTATAAATTGGGTTTCGATCCCAAATCTGTCTTTTATTTTTTACATTTAAAATTTTATTAAGATATTAAAGTTTTTTGGAACAATTACATCATAATAGAATTAAATCACATTAAACTAGTTATTTTCACATATGAGAAAATATGTGTTAAGATTGACATCATTCATAGACTACCACATAAAATGATATTATAGTGATGTGATTTCGAGTGGTTTCATACTCTTAATTATGAGAATATGACATTTTAGTATCATTAACTAGGGAAGTCTTTGTTTTTGTGACCTCTTGCATTTTCCTCTTGAATAAGGAACAAAAGGCATAAAATTACACTTAAAAGGTGGCAAGAATGTGAGCCATCAGGAGAATGAAGAAGTTTAGAATGGTATAATTTAGAAATTTACAATTCTAGAAATTAAGAATGTTATTGGTGGACAAAGAAGATGGCATGGATACCTTATAAATGGTAATTACAACTAAACCACCATTAAGAAGATAAAGAATAGAATATGTGAATCTAAAATTTCAAAAAAAAAAAACGGTAAAAAATTTAAATATTGGATATTTGATTTCTCCATTATGTTTGCACGTTTGACGATCTTTTTCAAAAGTGTGATAAGAGATTAAACAAAAGAAAAGAAAAAAATGTAGGATCGAAATGCTCTTATATCACTTGCAAAACGAACCTTTTTTTTTCTTGTTTTTAAATAACTTATAATTTTCTAGCGGAAAACAAATATCTCATCCTCACTCTTTTTTTTTATTTAATAAATAAATACAACTACCTAATTTATCAATATTTTATTTTATAAACAAAAATGATTTTCCAATTTGCTAGAATATCACATATTTCTATGCTAAGCTATTGATTTAAATAAAAAAAAAATATGTATTTTGTAGTTTTAAAATATTTTTGCATGGTATGTAATATTGTGTAAACTGTTTTATGTATTTTGTAGTTTTAAAATATTTTTGCATTGTATGTAATATTGTGTAAACTGTTTTTTTTTTTTTTTAAGAAAGAAAAAATTTAATATAATTTT
>JZKD02S2053728.1:372480-398013 GCA_000966675.3 Picea glauca | reverse complement strand
TCGTTGAATTTTCATGCGCATGTTTTAAGATGCTCATTCCAAAGTCGTTGAATTTTGAAGCACATGTTTTTAGGAGGAGAACGTTGTACTTAACCACTTTGAACTAACATCGATGCTTCCATGTTCGTTGTAACAAAGGACCACTGTGGAAAATATAAAATAAAATAAAACCATTTTTGGCAGAGAGACCATTATTTGCATTATATATGTTAAAATTAAAATTGAGATTTCATAATAATAATAATTTAATTTTAAGGTTATGGTTATGGTTATGGTTATAGTTATGGTTAGATTTGAACATGTAAAAGAAAACAATTTTTTTTTTTATCATTAGGTTCACCCAAACACTCATTTCAAGGATCTTTTAATCACACAAAATTTACGAATAAGATGCTCATTTCAAAGTGTTTGAGTTGATTTGCATTGTCGATTGAGAGGAGCGCCTTAGTCGACTCGCAAGTAAAATTGGTGTCTTCTCTCATGGCACATTACTTAGTCGCAGGGTCCACTTTACATTCATAAAATGCAAAACCATGAGAACAAGTGGGTATTATGTAACTTTGCAATATTCTAAATACTTATCAAGAATGAATAATGGAGTTTTAAATGGTAAGCAATTACATTCATTTTAGCCTCTTATTTTAAGGGATATTGTAAGGCTTGGAGCGCCCAGCCCAAGCGCACGCTCTTCCACCATAGACCAAGAAAAACGAGTCGGGAAGACAAAGCACTCAGTTCAGTCTAATGAGACAAAAGTCTTCTTATATGATGGTGTCGGGATTCCTTGGGCACAAAGCGTGCCAAGGAATGGCTCCACCAAAGTTTGGTTGACGAAGACAAAAACATGAGGTGGGCGCTCCATCGAAGAGACAAATCGACCAAGACATCAATTGGGTGCTCTGGCAGGCAAGACGTCGGTCCAACGAACAAAAGGAAACTTGAACAACTAGTGTGCCAAAGAGAGTGACCAAGGAGAATAACCAAAGGGAGCAACCAAGAATAGTGACCAAGGAGACATATGATAGACACGAGCCAACAAAGAGGTGAACGATCAGTCAAGGCACAACTTGGGTTCCCAAAACAAAATGATGAGTCAACTAAGAGATAAGTGTGTGTGCTTGAGTGAGTCGACCAACTCACCCAAGGGACGCATGCCCACTTAGACTAAGGTTGGTCCAAAATGAATGTGGAAAAAATCCAAACAAACACGTCGCTCCAAAGAAAAGGGAGTGCACCATCTTAGGATGGGCACTTGTATATGCAAGGGAGAGGAAAAGAAAAGGAGGGATGCAAAGGTGACACACATCTTTCATAACCACAGAGTTGGGAGTCTGAGGCAGCATCTGAGGTAGAAAGGCAGAGCTCCTCCCAAGGGGCCACGTTGACCCTGGTGGGTGACTTGCGCCGGCTTGAGGACTCTGTAGCAAAGAGAATAGAGGGAGAGTCATTCTTGAAGAAAGGTAGCTGGTGGATGAACGACTTTGGGGGTGAAGCTAAGTGTTGCAGGTCACACCATTCTGAGGCAAGGGAAACATGATTTTCAGAGATGAAGCATGAGAGAGAGAGTTTATGTTCAGACTTCTGACTGAGGAAATGAAGGAAGGGCACACAATTTGACTCGCCGAAGAAGAGTCTTGGTGTTTTCGCACAGGTTCTTTATTTAAACTAAGTGAAGGATCCCGTTGTAAACTTTCTTAGTGTGTGGCATGAGATAGGCTTGACACAGTTTTGTTTTGTATTAAGAATTTAGGTGTTAGACGGGTTTATCCACCCATTTGCACATTTTGTTGTTACTTTGTATGCTTGTTCTTTACTTGTTGAAATGGCTATGTATAAGAAACCCACATGATGAATAAGTAATAAACAAAACGAAAAAGTAAGGCATAGCCTGAGCCAAGTAAATCGGTATGGACTTGACACTAAATTGAACAGTCATGATGTCATAGAGCACTGCGAAATTTGGGTGATTCTTCCATCCAAATGAAGGTTCCCCAATTCCTTGGTAGGTGGTATTAAAACATGAGATAGAGTGCACATCGAAACAGACTACAAAAGTTGGTTTGATGGATGATCTGGTGGGGTTGCCACCATTGTGACTTAAGATTTCATAATGAAGTTTATGTTGTAGGGAAATCAACTAAGCACGTTTTCACCATGATAGTTTCATGTCTTGCACTAACGAATAAAAAAATTGAGTCAGTTGGGTTGTGGAAAGCGATCGCATCCTTCGAATGGAGTGACTCTTGTCGAGTTACACAAATTGGTTAACATCAAGTGACTTAACATTCAGTTCATTTGTGCATGGTGTCCTGGTGTGGAAGCATTTCAGGGCGTGAAGATGACAGGAAGCGTAGACGGGTTCAGTTGGTTTCATGGAGAAGGTGACTTGGAAGGAGTTTTGAGTAGCATAGAGTTGAGCTAAAGACTTGATGTGAACATTTTGTATGCACCTTGTTGAGATGATTCTATGTTGGGCTTCACTACACACAGTGATTGGATGATGTTGTTGTAGACCTTCGGTTGCAGCGACAGATTGATGTAACAGAGTGTGTCATGGAGTTCAACACCTTGGTGACAAAGTAAGACCGAGGTATGAACAATGACTGCAGTTGGAGTCCTCAGGCTGGGGTGCATCATTATTTCTGACTTAGCCAAAAATTGAACTTGTTCTTGAGCCACAATAAGGAGGTTTGTTTCGTGTAATCAAACTTGGTGGTTTGGGATGAGTTGTAGACTTGTGAAACCATGAAGACTTGAACCATGGGTTGTCAAATATGTCATGAATGAGCATGACCATTTCAAGTTCTTGGCAGAATATTGATTGATGCATTGGTTCCTTTAGAGGGAAAATGGGGAGACTTGATCGAAGACAAAGGAGACGTATTTCCACTGCAGAATTGGGAGAGTTCTGCAACATTTATTGGAGTCATGAAGCAATTTAGAGCACCTTGGCGGGGGTAAATGTGGATGAGGACTTGGGGAGGCCTTCTTGGGTGAGTTCAAGAAGTTGAGATAGGAATATTTGGTTATAGATATGGAGATGAATTGGATTGATGTCTAAATATTTATGAAGTTCGTTGAAGGGCTCGTTGTGATGAAGAAGAAAGTGATACACATGTTTTGTTTGAGATTATTTTGGATGGCGTGCTTTGTAACATGAGTATCTTACACATTTTCATCAAGTTGTCATGTGATGACTTGAGCCTTGCGACCGAAATCCAAAGGAGGAAACGACTTGGAGAAGAAACGAGTTAGTTCATTCCAAGAAATGAACAGGAGTCGTCATGACTCGTTTACCTTGGAGCACTTTAGAAAATATGTTGGGACAATTGTGGAGGCATTTGTTGACTTATACAGATCAAAGGATCGCACAGACAGGTTGAAACGCATCATTAACAAAGTAGTAGTGTCGTGTTGATGTTGGACATGCGAGACTTGTGCACTTAGGTTGTTTCATGGATAGATGACGAAGAAGATGGGAGATTGACCAATGAATCCAGGCTTACACTTGACTCGAGAATACTTTCCAGTGAACCATAGTGCCATGAGGGAACAGTTGCACCAACAATGAGGCAGTCCTGGGGATCATACCGTTTGGGGGATGAGTGAAGAGAATGAATTCATTTGGTCACATGGGTGGTAGACATGTGTCGATTTCCTTGAATTTTAGAATATATTGGACATGAGATGAGATGGGTGAAATGATGGGAGGAAGTGACAACAAATTTAGCAAGAAGAGTAGATGAAGAAGTTAAAAATCAGAAGAAAACTTCATTTTGGAGTGACATTGCAACGCAACAGGGAAAGGGAGGTTTCCTTGGTGAGATGTTTTGTAGATGAGTCTAGTTGGGGGTGGAGGAGATCAATTTGACATGGATTTTATCCATAGTGAGAGTGAAGATGGTTGGACTGGACATCCAACTGATTCGACACTTGGATGAGCTAGTGCGTAGTGACGTAGTGAAGGAGCCAGACTTCAGAAGCACAGTGATTCATTTTTTCAATACTTGGTTGTTTCATAGAAACTTCTTGACGAATTTGGATGATGATAGCAGCAAAGAGACAAGTCCAATCTTGCCTTGGTGTTTTTGGGTTGAGCGTGTGGTGGACATTGAATAGAAATGATTATGTTTAGTTGTGTGACAACATGCTCACAAGTTGGATGTGAAGTTGGATTGATCACCCACCTTGTTCAAAACATGAGGTTTAACCATGTACATATATATGGCATACATTAGTTGGAATATGGGAACACAAATTTGTCACTAAATTTCAACACTTACACACTTTTTAGTTCTAATAGGGGTTGTGACAACAATTGTGATTGTAGTGGAGAAGAGAGCGATTGTCATGAAAACAAAAGAAACTTAGAATATGTAACATACCCAACCACCAACAGGATGGGAAACACCACTACTCACACACTTTCACTTAGCTCAACTAGCTCTGATACCAAATTGTAACGTCCCCAGCCAACAACAGGTCGTGCAATGCCACTACTCACACAGTTTCACTTAGCTCAACTAGCTTTGACATACATATCCATATACATGCATATTTAACTAATTTAATCACATAACCCAGAGTTGTTGCTACTCAAAAAAAATTAACAGTAATTCAAACATGCAACGGAATACATGATAACATTCAAGAATCACAGACATGCATAACATATATAATTAAGCACAATAAAATTATACTTATCTTTCAATTGAATTACACCAACTGCGTGCAGACCTTCCACGAACCTCCCAACCTTAGACCACGTTGCTCATCACGCTCAGTAGTGGGTCACCCCCAACATGGGACTAAGCTCCACCCAAGGCAAGGGAATCCTAGACTAGGCTGAGGTTATAGGAAATTGCACAGTGCAACTGGAAGGATTCTCTCCAGGAGCCTTCTTATGCCCACTACTCATAGCCTCTCATTCTCCACATGCCTTTTCCACCCCAGGAATATGCACCTTCACTGTTCCACAATCCATCGACTGCTCCACTTACCCTTTCAAGGTCTCGACAACAAGTCATATTAGGAATTCTCAGAGCTCCGTAGCTGGTGTTGGACTCTCTCTAGGAGAAAATCACTTCCCAGCAAAGTCTCTCACTTGGAGAGAGATTCTCACAGGCCTGACAACCTACCTCTTCAACCACGGGCCTGACAACCCGCTTCTTCAACCATCTTCCACTCAGTTTCCAGCAAGGTGAGGAAAACAACAACGGTTCAATATAACTCAAGGAATGGAAGAAACCCCAAAATTGGGTAAGGTACGACTCGATTTTAGCAAGTGAATATAGGTTGGCCTTCATAGGAAAGCACAGATCAACTTCATGGGTTACTGGTTTCAGAGGTGTGTGAAAGATGCAGAGGTCCATGACTGAGGCCAAAACGAGTTAGGCAAAGGATGGAAGAATGGGAAGTGAACCCCCAACATGAGCTAACTCTCTAGCATTAACTGCATGCACCCAGGTCGACACTTGTCTTCCTGGCATTGCATGCACTCCATTTAGCATTCGTTCCCTTTTCCAGGAACTTAGGATAAAAAATATCCTTCTAATCAACTTTTGGAATAATAATAAATTATTATTCTCTTGGACTTAATCCCTTAGGCTTATCCCCTCTTTCCAACCTCTCAGCCCCCTCTCCATTACCCAGCCTAGTGGAAGCTTAGTCCCCCATCACTCTTTCTTCGTGATCGATCTACACACAATGATGTTTTTATATTACTAATATGAATAGTTACATGTACAAAAACAATCTCCTAGCCTTTGGCTCCTAGGATCTCCGGCCTAATAAATACATAAGCCCATATCTTATAATTGCTAGGATCACCAGCCTACAAAACATGTTTACAATTCATAAATACAACTGGGGCTCGTCCTTAGGGATATCAAAATCCCCTCTCCTTATTTTTCCACTGTCCTTAGTGCAACTTATTTACACAACATCATCAAGATTTTCCAAAATCTTCAAAAATATGCGTGTATTATGCTCGCATAGCATCCTCATGCTCCCATGTCGTGTCCTCGGGACCATACCAGGTCCACTAGACCTTTACAAGCCCTATGGATCAATTCGGGAGCTTCTTTCTTTTCTGGTCCAATATACGTATCGGATGCACCTACAAGACGCCTTCTTGCTCCACCTGAATCACATTCCAATCAATAACATGATTAGCATCAGGTATATATTTCTTAAGCAATGAAACATGAAACACATTATGTACAATCATGGATGCAGGCAATGCAAGCATATATGTAATTGGTCCAATCCTTTATAGCATTTCAAATGGCCCACAATATCTGCCTGCCAATTTGGGACAGTTTCCCAGCTTCAGGGAAATTCTATTGGCTTTCACTTTCAAGAAAACATGATCACCCACTTTAAACTCCCTGTGGGTTTTGTTCTTATCAACATAACTTTTCTGCCTGTCTTGGGAAGCTTTCAAATTCTGCTTAATTTTCAGCATTTGTTCTTCCATTTCCTTGAGAAACTCTAGCCCAACCACTGCCCTATCAACTGGGTTATCCTAGCTTATTGGGGTGTTGCACTTTCTTCCATAAAGTTCTTCAAACAACTCATCTTCAGTGATGCTTGATACCCATTGTTGTAGGCAAATTATACCAAGTGTATGTAGTCTTCCCATTTAGATGGTTTGTCCATCACATACATCCTTAACATATATTCTATCACTTGGTTCACCCTCTCTATCTGCCCATCAGACTCTAGATGATGGGCTATGCTGAAGTTCAGATTCGTTCTGAACCCTTTGAATAACCCTTTCCATAATTTTGAGGTAAATTTTGGGTCTCTATCAGACAAAATTGTCTTGGGAATACTGTGCAATCATGCTACTTCCTTCATATAGATATCGACAACATTAGTTGCCTTGTTTGTAGTTTTCAATGGAATAAAATGGGCAACTTTCGTAAGCTTATCCACCACCACCATGATGGAATCATGCTGCTTTCTGATTCTACGCAAATCTGTGATGAAATCCATTGTCACCACTTCCCACTTCCACTCAGGAATGGGTAAAGGCTATAGCAACCTTGTTGGGTGCCTATGTTCAGTTTCAACCTTCTGACACTCCATACATCTGGCGATGTATTCTACAATTTCCTTCTTCATGCCTGGCCAAAAGTAATGGATCTTGATTGTTGCCACTGTTTTATGATATCCAGGGTGCCCAACATAAGGCACATTATGCATTTCTTTCAATATCATAATTCTCAATTCCTAGAAATTAGGTACATAAATTATATTTATGTATCAGAGTGTTCCATCAACTTCCAATTTATAATCTTCCACTTTTTGTAGCATCTTACCTTGTTGTAGCTTTGCTACCAATTCCTTGTACTGCAAATCTTCATTTGCAACTTCGGAAATTCTGCCTTTAATACCAGTTTGATACATGCTAATCTTCGTAGCATGTAGTTCACGCACTCTCCTGTTGAGTGCATCAGACACTTTGTTCTCCTTTCCTTTGATATGCTTGATATCAAAGTCGTACTCACAAAGGAATTCCAACCATTTACTCTACCTAGCATTCAAGGTTGGTTGATCAAACAAATACTTTAGACTATTATGGTATGTCCTCAGTTCAAACCTCCTTCCCATGAGGTAGTGCCTCCATTGCTTCAGGGCGTGCACTATGAATTGCAACTCCAAATCATGAGTTACATAGTTATTTTCATGCACTTTCAATTTCATAGACTCATAACATATTACCAATCCATTCTGGCTGAGGACTCCTCCCAGTCCTTCTTTGCATGCATCTATACACACTAAAAAATCTTCATTTGGATCTACAATCCTCAAGATTGGAGCAATGGTTAACAACTACTTCAATTGTTGGAAGCTTCTCTCACATTCTTCTGTCCATTGAAATTTCTTCTCCTTCCTTTGCAAGGAAGTGATGGGGTGAGGTATTCTTGAGAACCCTGCAATGAACCTTCTATAATAGCTAGCTAGACCCATAAAGGATCTGACTTCTGTCACATTCTTTGGTGTCGACCATTCTCTGATGGCTTCTATCTTCTCAGAATCCACAATTGTCCCATCCTTTGACACGATATTCCCAAAGTAATGGATCTAATTTTGATAAAATTGCTACTTGCTCAATTTGGCATACAGCTGGTGCTCTCTTAGCACCTGCAACACCATCCTCATATATTGTTCATGCTCTTCCTCCGACTTGGAATAAACCAAGATGTCATCCAAAATTTCTATGAAAAACTTGTCTAGATATTCCCTGAATACGCCATTCATTAGGCACATGAAAGCAACGGGTGCATTTGATAACCCAAATGGAACCACTATGAATTCATAATGACCATACCTTGTTCTGAAGGTGATCTTGTTGATTTCTTCATCCTTTATCCTTACCTAGTGGTAACCTGACCTAAGATCTATTTTTTGAAATATCTTGGCATTCTTCAACTGATCAAAGAGATCATCGATCCTTGGCAAAGGATACTTGTTCTTAATAGTCACTTTGTTCAACTGTCCAAAATCAATTCACAATCGTAATGTCCCATCTTTATTTTTCACGAACAAGACCGAGGGACCCCAAGGTGACACACTAGGTCATATATACCCCTTCTTCAGAAGTTTTTCAAGTTGCAATTGCAGTTCTTTCAGATCTGGTGTACTCATTCTATAAGGAGTTTTTTACACTGGAGCTGCTCAAGGCATCAGGTTTATAGAGAAATCAATATCTCTCTTTGGGGGTAGTCTGGGTACCTCCTGGAATACATCTTCAAACTCTTTTAATACTGCATGGTCTTCAATAATTGACACCTTATCCTTAGGTGCTTCTTTCATATGAGCTACAAATATTTGGCATCCCTTCTTCTAACACTTCTTCAGTTGCATTGTTGTGATATCTATGATGGCAACTGCTCTAGGAATTCCTTGGAATGTTCTTCGATTTCCTTCCTCATCTAGGCAAGTGAATGCATTGCTACAAAATTCTAAGATGGCATGGTGTTGGTCCAACCATTCCATCCCAATTAGACAGTCATAGGAACCCAAAGGTAATATGTTCAATTCAAACCTTGTGCTTAGTCCATTCATGTCCACTAGACGAGACTTAACCAACTCAACAACCTTTCTCTTGGCTCCTGTAGCCAGCTACACTAACCAATATTTTCCATGCTTTCTTCTTGGCAAATGAAAACTTTCCACCATTCTAGGATCTATATAACTATGAATAGCCCCTGAATCAATTAAAATAGTAAAGGTATGGTTATTGATCATACCTTCAAATTCAATCATGTGCGATTGAAACTCATCTTGCTTGTTGTCCAGGGATGCATAGATCCTTGGTATTCTACTTCCCATGTCCTCCACTTTTTCTTCCTACTAAACATTGTGGAAATCTCTCACTTTGCCATTTTTTGGGGGACAATATATGTACTTGTGATTTCCTTGACAGCCCCAACATCGAATGGGCATCTGCATTGGCCTTTGTCCCCCTACTTCATCCATTACCGGCTCTCTAAAAGATGGTTTTCCTAGAGGATTGATTATGAAAAAGGGTGGTTTGTTTCCTTCTTGCCCCTGCTCTTTGTTTAACTTCTTCTTGTCATCCCAAGCCTTCCGAAAAGTAGGCTTTTCTCCTTGCTGCTCATATAAGCATTTTTCTCTTCTTATAGTTTCTTCCATAGTTTTAGGATTATCATATTGGATATTGTCACCGATGGAAGGTGGTTGTCCACTCAGATACCTTTGAATTTTGACAGTCTCATCTTTGATGAAAGGGACATACTTCAACAATTCCAAAAACCTTCGCTCATATTCATCAATGGACATACTACCCATCTTCAGTTCAAAGAACTCTTTCATCTTCCTGTCAAAGTATCTCTTATTTAAGTATTTCTTTTTGAAATACTTCTTGAATTCCTTCCAAGTAACATTTTTCTCTTTAATGTGTTGCACCTGCACAAGTCGATCCCACCACATGGATGCCTTTCCTTTCAGTTGATACATTGCAATTATTTCTTCTACATGAGAGGAATAATTCTGCAGTTGGAAATATTTCCTCATGCCAAGAACCGAACAAGCGTAGGAGGTTTAATCTTGTTCATTTCTCCCTTCAGTTCATCCACTCCAGATCTCCTATGCTTTATGATAGGAGATGGGATTGAACTATTGTTTGCCCTCCTCTTGGAGTGCGCTTGGGAGTGATGATGGTGTCTGCCAACACTCCTTGATTTTCTCTTCTCATTAGGGAACCTGTGACTTCCTGATTTACTAGAGTCACTCCCCTTATCCAATTTATTTTCTATCCTTTCCAGACTCTGTATCAAATTTATGTTGAATTCTCCCTATTATTCCCTGGCCTTCATGAGATTTTTGTTATCTTCTCGGTGATGTTGGACATCTTTCTACAATATTTCAATGAGCTTCATCATGTTTCCCTTCTTATCTATCTCTTCTCCATGCCCATTGGAGTTCGATCCTTCAACTCCCAAATGGACATCCATTCCTTTAGCTTCGTTCTCTGAACTGGAAGCATTTTGTGCCTCCTCCATTTCTGCACTCTGTGACAATTCGGTTTGGTTCCGACAATCGTTGACTTTGCAAACACAAGGTGAAGTCCACTGAAATTTTGCAAGCCATCAGTCCTTAACAAATTCATAGTATTCATAAACCAGTTTGATTCAAGAAAACAGTCAGATTTCATTCTATGTGATTCTTTCTCAATCAAGAATCCCTGCAGATATCTTCTTTCTGAGTTCTACTCTTTTCCACAACAATTTCCGAGCACTAGCCCCCTTCTATTATCCCCCAACCCATGTGACCACCGAACGTGGACAAGTGCTAGATAGATAGGTGATTACTCAGGACTTCGGGTCTACAGCTTCAGAAATATTCCAAGAACAATACAACAACTCTCGAAGTTCCAAACTAACGAACTCGTGAAATAGGGTGGATCAACAATCCACGACTGCTCGGCATCCAACAACTGATACCCATTGTGGAACTTCTGTCATCGGAGTTTAAGGGCTTCGAAGCCTTGAAACTTTGGGACTTCAGAACTTCAAAACTTCAGAGCTTTAGAGCTTCAGGTTTCAGAGCTTCAAATTCTGGAATTTTTCACGCTTGCCTCCTTCCAGTCTCTCGAATTCTGAATTTTCGAACTTCTTTACCCTCTGGGTCCACATAGTACAGATGTCACCAACTCAGGTGGTGGCACATGGCATGCCTAGAAAGGTCCATGTCACCCCTGGTGACATCATCTGGCCCCACCATGTCTACTCTTTTGCTTTGGAACTTCAGAGCTTTGGAAGTTCTCCCTTCACCATACATTACTTCTCCTGAAATCCGAAATCTGAAATTACGATTTTCTCTTTTTCTTCGAAACTTCAGGTTTTAGAAGTTTTTGCATCAGCACATCCCACTTCTCTCGATCATCGAATTCTGAAGTTACGATATAATAGTTGAGCTCTTCTCCTCAGATCCACAGCACAAACAGACTTTGTTACTAAGTGGATTTCCAAAGGAATTCATGGCTAACTGCCTCGCAACACTACCATTTTTTACGGTCATGAAGGATTCTCCTTTTCTCGAACGGATCCTAAGGCCCACATTACTCTGCATCCCAATAACACATCTACATGGTTTTATAATACCGCTACACCTCCTGAGCTTTGTAACATGGCCAAGGTAACTTCTTGGCACTCAGGAATGTTCTAAGGTTCGAAATTGGTTCCTCTTGACACAATTTCCACCTGGAACCTTGGTTCTCATGACCACTTATCCGACCCATCTAGGTTCAATGCTTGAACCCATGGATCTGAACTTAAATTTTGTCCATTTTGACAACAATTCTTTCCGAAACCTTTTCTTCAAATTCCACTAACATGGCCCATCCAGGATCAGTGTTGAAACCATGGCTCTGATACCAAATTGTAACTTCCCTGACCACAAATAGGTCAGGCAATGCCACTATTCACACACTTTCACTTAGCTCAACTAGCTCTGATACCAAATTGTAACGTCCCTAGCCACCAACAGGCCGGGCAATGCCACTACTCACACAATTTCACTTATCTCAACTAGCTCTGACATACATATCCATATACATTCATATTAAACTAATTTAATCACATAACCCAGAGTTGTTAATACCATATAGACTCAATAGAATTAACAATAATTCAAACATGAAACGGAATACATGATAACATTCAAGAATCACAGACATTCATAACATATATAATTAAGAACGGAAAAATGATACTTATCTTTCAATTGAATTACACCAACTGCGTGCAGACCTTCCACGAACCTCCCAGCCTTAGACCACTTTGCTCATCACGTTCAACAGTGGGTCACCCCCGAGATGGGACTAAGCTCCACCCAGGGAAAGGGAATCCTAGACTAATTTGAGGTTACAGGAAACTGAACAGTGCAACTGGAAGGTTCTCTCCAGGAGCCTTCTTACACCCACTACTCACAGACTCTCATTCCCCACATGCATGTTCCACCCTGAGAATATTCACCTTCACTATTCCACAGTCCATCGACTTATTCACTTCCCCTTTCAGGGTATCGGCAATAGGCTGGATCAGGAATTCTCAGATCTCTGTAGCTAGTGTTGGACTCTCTCTAGGAGAAAATCACTTCCCAACAAACTATCTCACCTTGAGAGAGATGCTCACAGGCTTGACAACTTACCTCTTCAACCACAGGCCTGACAACCCGCTTATTCAATCATCTTCCACTCAATTTCCATCAAGGTGAGGACAACAACAACGGTTCAATATAGCTCAGGCAATGGCAGCAACCCCAAAACTGGGTAAGGTACGACTTGGTTTTAGCAAGTGCAGATAGGTTGGGCTTCATAGCAAAACACAAATCAGCTTCATGGGTTACTGGTTTCAGAGGTGCGTGAAAGATGGAATAATGGGAAGCGAACCCCCAACACGATCTAACTCTCCATATTTAACTGCATGCACCCAGGTCGACACCTGTCTTCCTAGCGGTACATGCACTCCATTTAACATTCGTTCCCTTTTCTAGGAACTTAGGATAAAACATGTCCTTCTAATCAAAACTTGGAATAATAATAAATTATTATTCTCTTGGACTTAAGCCCTCAGGATTGGCCCCTCTTTCCAACCTCTCAGACCCTTCTCCCTTACCCAGGCTAGTGGAAGCTTATTCCCCCATCACTCTTTCTTCATGGTCGATCTACACGCAACAATGTTTTTATATTACTGATATGAATAGTTACATGTACAAAAACAGGCTCTTGGCCTTTGGCACCTAGGCTCTCCAGCCTAATAAACACATAATCCCATAGCTTATAATTGCTCAGCTCACCAGCCTACAAAACATGTTTACAATTCATAAATACAACTGGGGCTCATCCCTAAGTATATTACAAAATACATTGCAGGAAGAGTTGGGGAGACGAAGGTTGGTTGCACAATGAATTTGGGTAGTGTGGACAATTTCATGGTGTTGCAAATTGATCACAAGTTTTGTGGAAAGTTGGGGTTTCCACTTCACATAAAACTTGAAGTTTCCACTAAGGAAGAATTTGGAGTTTTTATTTTGACATAAAACGTGGGGTTTCCAACAACAGTTGTGATGGAGGCATGAGTTTGACTAGACTTGGAGACGATATATTTATTTGGATTTTGTTGGGACAGCAATAAATTGGAGTTGGGGAAGATGTAAGGCTTGGAGCACCCAACCCAAGTGTGTGCTCTTCCACCATAGACCAAGACAAATGAGTTGGGAAAATAAATTGCTCGGTTCAGTCTAAGGAGGAGATAGTCTTCTTATATGTTGGAGTTGGGTTTCCTAGGGCACTCGTCATTCCAAGGAATGACTCCACTGAAGTTTTATTGATCAAGTCATAAACATTAGGTGGGAACTCCACCGAAGCATTGGATGCTCCAATGAAGAGACAAGTTTTCCAAGACGTTGGTTGGGTGCTCCGTCAAGCAAGACATCAGTCTAACGAACGAAAGGAAACTTAAACGATCGATGGACCAATGAGAGTAACCAAGGAGAATGACCGAAGGGAGCGATCGAGAAGAACGAACAAGGAGACATGTGATAGACGTGAGCCAACAAAGAGGTGAATGATCGGTTAAGATACGAATTAGGCACCCAAAATGGAAATAACGAGTCGGCTAAGAGATAAGTGAGAACACTTGAGTGTGTTTGTAGACTCACTGAAGGGAGGTGCTCCCACTTAGGCTAATCTCTACCCAAAAGAATGTGGACAAACTCCAAATGGACATGTTGGCTTCAAAGAAAAGGGCATGTTCCATCTTAGGATGGGTGCCTATATATTCAAAGAAGACGACAAAACAAAGGAGGATGGAAAAGGTGACACACATGTTTCATAACCGTAGAGTTGAGATTTTGAGGCACCATCTAAGGGTGGAGAGGGTGATCTCCTCCCAAGGGGCCAAGTTGACCCTAGTGAGTGACTTGAGCTGCCTTGAGGATTCTGCACCAAAGAGAGGAGAGGGCGAGTTCTTGTTGAAAAAATGTTATTGGTGGATGAATGACTTTGGGGGTGAAATTGAGTGTTGCAAGTTGCACCATTCTAAGTCAAGGGTAATAGGATTTTCACAGATGAAGAATGATGAAGAGAGTTTTTTTCCGACTTCTGACTGAGGCAACAAAGGAAGGGTGCACAACTTGACTTGTCGAAGAAGAGTCTTGGTGTTTTTTCACAAGCTATTTGTGTAAATTGAGTGGAAACTCTTGCTGTAAAATTTCATTGTATGTGGAACGAGCTAGGATCAACGCATTGTTGTTTTGTATTAATAATTTGGGTGTTAGACTGGTTTGGCCACCCACTTGCACAATTCATTGTTACTATGTATGTTTTTTCTTCACTTGTTTAATTGGATAAGTATAAGAAACCCACATAACGAATAAGTAATAAAAAAAATGAAGAAGTAAGGGGTAGTCTAGGCCAAGTAAATCAGTTTCTCCTTGTTGTTGAATTGAATAGCCACAGTGTTGCAGAGCGCTGGGAACTTTGGGTGATTCCTTCATCCAATTGAAGGTTCCACATCACCCTGACAGATATCAATTCTAATGAAATAGAGGAGAAGAAATGGTAATTAAGACATGACCATTCCAAATGTAAGAAATGATAGGATGCACAAGGAATGAGTGTATCTAGTGCAATGCACCCACTCTTTATACCCCTTGGTGTCTTCTCTACATGAATAATACCTTATTGTATATCATTACTATTTATCCATTATTTTGATGATCGTTACCTACCATATTCCTCACCTCCTTGGTTGATAATACTCTCATCAAAATATTCTCTCACAACCTAAGCTCGAGTAAGGTTTTGGCTTCGGCCATGGAGTCAACCATGGGGGAGGGTGCCTCTGATTCAGAAGAAACCATGTTTATGGAATTAGTAGAACCATGTTTAGGTAATTAGTACTAGCAATGGAAAATACGATCAAATAACAGAATACCATATTTGTCAAGAAATTTCATCCAAATTTCTCATGTGCCTCTCCCTACCTCCTCCTCATCTAGACATATGGATTTGGACCTAGTTGAAAGGGGATTTATAGTTCCATTCATAGGGATAAGACCCTCACCAAAGGTTATGAAAATTTGGCTGCAAAATAATTGCCAAGCTTTTATTAAGGGAAACCCCACCAACTATTTGTGTGGGAGAGGATTTTATGCCTTTCTCTTTGAAGAAAAGGAGGATTGTGATCTCATTCTTCGAAATGAGCCTTACTTTTTCAGCACCAAGGGTATGCATTTGAATAGATGGACTTCACATTTTAAACTAGAGAATATGTGTCGTCTGCAGTGCTAGTATGGGTTCATTTTCCTCACCTCTTGCTCCATTTCTATAATGAATACTCACTAAGGTGCATAAGGAACACTTTGGGGAGGTATATTGATAGATATGAACCTAGTGATGAAATTTTTTCTTGTGCTTATTTGTGTAGAAGTGAACCTGGAAAAGGGTTTTCCTCAGGATATTCAATTAAACCTAGAAAACTGGAATCATATTCATCTAGTGGAATATGAGTATCTTACATTCAATTGAAAAACATGTCATTAATATGGGAAATTTGTGAAATATTGTAAGAAGACTACTTAGGTGGATCTACCAATTCTATATAAAGAGGAGTTGCAACAGATCAAAAAGAAAACGTCTAATGCATCCTAGCAATCTATTCTAGCACATGGCCAAAGGAGGGTGATTAGATTATGTTGGAAATTTAGTTTGCATCCTTGGGGATGGAATATTCCATCCCAACAACTAAAACTCTATGCTTTCCTCTATTCAACTCTGGAATCGATATAACATTCCCTACTGGAAGAAAAGCCAAAAATATTTCCCTCTCGAAGAGAGGACATTAGTGAAGTGGAACCTGAAGAAGAAAGTGAAGCTTCTCCAGAAAAGGTAATTCCTTTGGGTGGAGTCCTCAGTTTCAAGAAAACTCAACAAAATAATGACACTTAATTAAATGAATAAGAGGTGGCAACATGAAAGATAAATTTAAAAAAACGCGAGGAAGGAAACAAGTGAAGGAACATAGGGAATAAATTGAAAATAAATAGAAAGAACAAGGTACACAAGTAACCAATCACTCTGGGCATAGGGAAAATAATAAGAAGGAAAGTAGGAGACTTAACCTCGTCATTTGGCAGGTAACCAAAGACATCAAGTAAGTAATAAAGTTGATCTATTGGAATAGTATAGGTATGGGAGGTAGGCTCAAGATAGAAGTAGTCAAAAGTTTAATACAAACAAAAATGCATGTTATCATCCTCATCCATGAGATAAAATTATAAGCTATAGAAGAAGTCAATACATTTAAAGTGCAATGGAAAAATGGTGAAGCTCAAGCAGTGATTTCTAGAGGTGCCTCTAGAGGTCTATGCATGGGTGGGAAACATCAACTCCTACAGATGGAATTTTCATTCCATATACATCATTAGTTGTTAAAAACTATTTTCAATAAGAAAATAAGAGGTAAGATCAGTATTGTTAGTGTTTACATGCATATATACTATAAAGAGAAAGTAGAGTGTTATAACTCTCTCATCCTTGAACAATTCACAATATTGACATAAGAGTATTGTGGCTAGAGATTTTAATACTACAATGAATAATAAAGAAAAAAGGGGAGGTAGTATTGTATGGGATCCATTTGGAGAAATAATGGAAGATCCGATTTCACTCTAGAACTTAGTGGATGCAAATTCAATAAAAGGAAAGGTCACATTGACTAATAAATGAGTATGGCTCATGCATATTGCAACTAGTCTAGATCACTTCCTAGTCCAAGAGGATTTTTTGGTTAATGGTTTGATATTCTCTTCAAAAATTTTACTATCACCAGTTTTATACCATGGGCCCATTACTCTATAGATGATGGAGAGTCTAGATCTTGGTCTAATCCCTTATAGTTTCAATCCATTATGGATACAAGAGAAAAATATTGTTGAACTAATTAATCAAACATGGAGCCAAAGGGTAGTGGAATCCACTATTTTCATATGGAAGAATAAGTTAAAGGATGTGAAAACGTTGCTTAAGGAATGGGAAAATCATGTCTACTCCCCACCTGAGAGAGATAAAGGGGAGTACAGATCAAATATAATATCCATTTAAGAAAATTTAGAAAAGGAAATGATAACAAGTAAGCTACTTAGTGAAGAGAATGTGGTGTACCAAAAGTACCACAGGGATTTGAGAAAGGAGGATGAAATGTGGAATTTAAAGTCTTGAAGTTTGTGACTACAATATGGGGATAAAGACACCAAGTTATCCCATGGGCAAGATCGAGCAAGATTGTGGAGGAATAATGTTAAAGAATTTAGTAGTGAAGATGGCATGATTCTCAACACATATGAAGAGATCACGTAGACAGTGAGCTCATAATATGAGGACCTTTATATGGAAAGGGGCAGGGTAGATCCAGATGAAGTAGAGATTATGATGGAGAATATACCCACATTAGTCACCCATAAGGAAAATGAGGAGATGATTAAAGAAATCATTGAGGAAAACATCGAAAGAGCAGTTTGGAGTTTTGATCTGGATAAGAAACTAGGCTTTATGGATTCACAATCTAATCTTATAGGGAGTGATGGAAAACAATTAAATTTTATTTTATAAGGAAGATACAATATTTGGACAAATCAAGCAGAATAGGGGGAATCACTAATTCCTCCTTTCTTGCTCTTAATCTCGAGGAATACAATCCCTCTTCATTTTCAATATTTCAACTAATGTCACTATGTAGTGCATCTTATAAAGTGCTATCCAAAATAATCTCTAATAGGATAAAAAATGTTCTATCCAAAATCATCTCTAAGCATTAGGGAGACATTATGCAAAGAAGACAAATCATGGACAATATCATAATGGTATAGGAGGAAATCCATTATATCCATGCTAATGCAGATAAATGTATGTTCATTAAGTTATATATTGATAATACTTTCGATAGAGTCAAGAATTCATTTCTTTTTGAAATTCTTTTAAAGTTTCATTTGTGTTTGTTGTTTATTCACTAGATTTCATCTTTCATAAATTATCCTTGGATCGCTTCACTTGTTAATGGGAGATCCAAAACCTTATTCAAGGCCATCAAAGGACTGTAGTTGGGATGATCACTTTCAATATTTCTATGTATTACACTAGATGAATCTATTATCAGGATATTGGAGTGTAAAAGGTGCTCAAAAATCTCTTAAGAATTACACTGGTTCATGTGATCAGAAGCATAAGCCATGCCCAATGTGTTCATGACAACATTTTATTTGGGGATCATCTACTATAATAGTGGAAATATTCAAGAAGTTTCTTGATCTATTTACTAATGTTTCATGGGGGGGAATCAATAACAATAAGAGATCTTTGTATGCATATTTGTTTATCAAATTATGCTTCACAATCATGAAATTGTGTACTCAATAAAATTAAAACCAAATTTCAACATTGGGGAGTACATTGGTTGAATCCAACTTGGAGAGTAATCCTTGTCAAATTTATGAACTCTTACTTACCTATCTTTCAATGTACAATGATGCTATCGCCAACTAGAATAATGCAATATTTTCCTAGGAAAAGAGGAAATTTCTATGGCGAGTGGGTAATACTAATAATAAAAGGTTTCATCTAGTTAATTAGGCTATAGACATATCTACAAAGAATCATGGCAGGATGGGAATAAAATATCCTTTGATTATGAATGTGGCTCTTGGGGAAAGTTACTCTGGATATTGATCTCAGGAAAGTATGATTGGTCGATAAAACATATTCATAGGAAATATTTCATTGGAGAAAGAAAGAAATGTGTCATGGATAACTTGCAATAAATAAGAAATGGATCCACAATTTGCAAACTAATTAAGGTAGTGGCTCCCATCATCAAGAAGAAATTGACTTGGGCCCCTCTTGATAGGGTATATATAGATCTTTGGCATGATAGTATTATGGGAAAGCCATAATTGAACAACTTTAAGGAGATTCAACCTCTTAAAAATTCATTAACTAGTCAACACAAACTTTCTCTTTATGAGATGTCCTCCTGCACTAGTTTTGGCTATTCAATTGGTTGTAATTTTGGCTACTTTCCACCACATTTGATGCATATTATTCCAATCCTCCTATCTCATTTCAAAAGTTGTGCACCCCATAATTAGACGACATCATATTGTAGGATTTTGGGAACAACAAACTATAGGGTGAATATGGGATATGCGCACTAGCTAAATAATCTATCTTTACCACCAAAATCTACAATATGGAATACAATTTGGCACCCTAATGGAATTCCTAAGGTTAGTATCTTTTGTTGGCTATTAGTACATGGGAAGATTATGATTGTGAAAACCCTCCAAAAAGGCAGAAACAATGGCCCTCTTGGTGTGCACTTCATCATGCAAATGTTGAATCAATCCAACACCTCTTCCTAAAATGTAAGTTTACTTCTCTTTTTTGGTATTTTTCTTTCAAGGGACTCGACTTAAGATTCATAGTGCCTAATTCACAAAAGAGCATGTCCTCTCCTTCAATAAATTCATATCAAGGATCCCTCATAGGTAAGATGAGTTTAAGAGGATTTTACTAGTATTGACTAAATACTTATGTTGGAGCATCTCGATGTCCAAAAGTAAAGTAATTTTTAATTCAAAGAAGGTCAATCCAAAGGCAGTGGTGACAAGGGATGAATTCGTTTTAGTACAATTCCTGTAGCTCACCATCCACAAATTATATACAGATTTAACTAGATTCTAATGCCCATAATTAAATACATCTATAACATTCTAAATGCACATGAATGTAGCTAATAAATCATCTATAACAACACATAAAACCATTCTCATTCACATAGTAAAAAGTGCAACCATAAGACTCATTAGAAAACTCAGATGATGGATAAACATTTATCTTTAAAAGAAATTTTGTGCAACCAACTACCTGGGAATGGCATTTGACCCAACCATAGACTTTTTGTTCCATATATCAAGATCAAGTCACCCCCAAAATGGGGCTAGGAATCCAAAAAATAAGGGTGTCTCTAATAGTCTAGTCACAACTCAATATTCCACAACCCACTGGTATTCTCCTACAATAATTCCAAAATTCCTTCAAGTCTCTTCCTCTTGACCTGCACAAGCCAAGGAATATACCCCTTCATTGTTCTTAGTCCATTGAGTGTCCCATTCATTTATTAGGGTCCCTCTAGATTAGGTAACCATGAATCTCTCTGCCATGAATTCAAGGAAACTCACTTTCAGAAAAACTAGCAAGAAAACAACAACAAACACTTGTTGTTATAGTGCAACTCACTCAGGAATTTACTCTTTAGGCCTGCCAACCTGACTCTTCAATTTCCATCTTCAAAACGCTCCAAAAACACTCCAACATGCTCTAGAATTCTCCTATCCTTATTGGTATAGTTCCAATGCTCTTTTTTGTTGTTTTTCCCTTTTTGTTCATGCTAAGACTGAATGTGTAAAACTTCCTAACATCCTCGTACAAATTTCCTCTATTTTCCCAAGACAATTGACTGCACACTCTTCCCAATGTTGATTGTACTTCATCCTCATGCTCTCCAATAATTATGGGATGTGACTTCTACACCCACCCTCTAATATGTATTCAATGATCAACTCTCTTACACTCAAACAAAAATAGAATACTTTCCCAAATAAACCATTTCCCCCCTTGTGGTCCCTATTTGACACTCCCTGGGCATTCCCTCTCACTTTTGGATTAATTTTCCCCATCTTTGTCCATATTCCCAGCAGCTAGTATCACATTATATTTATTAAAATTCAAAAAATACATTTCACATATTATATCGTTTGGTCATATCCACATTCATATATACATTATGCATTAATTAAACTGGGAATTATAGTGGGGATGTTACACTAAAGTTAGCAATTGAAGATAATATTCTATATTTGATCATCATAGGGGATACAAATCTCATAATTAGAAAAAAGGTCTTAAATATTGTTGTTGATGATCATACTCTAACTGTACTACTTGATCCTGCTAAAAAAGAGGTCCTTAACTTTATAATATCAACCTTTTCCACGTACTATGGGAGAACAATAAGGTTGCAGATCTTTTTCTAATAAAGCCTCTCTCTTAAAAGAGAATATTATTAACATCAACAATAACCACAGCAATCTACCCATTCCATAGTATCAACATGAGGTATAAGCCACATATTGAAGAATTAAGGTGTCACACGGCCATATCATATGGCTAGAGTACTTATGAGATGAGATGGGGGGATTATTACTACATGCCCTTAGTTATGCAATCACATATTAATGTATTTGGGAGCGGAATTATTGTTTTTAGTGGTGGGATTAACTAGAATTCACTATGGAGGAAGAAACATTGGTTTGATAGAGCCCTTACAAGGTGGTGTTAGGATTATGTCTTTATAATTCTAGTGATCCTCCTCCTCTAGCACCCAGGTTTGAAGAGACCTTAGATGCATAGATTGGTTTATTATTTGTGAAATTATGTTGGCTCAACCTATCTTCAATTCTCATGCTTTCCTTCTTTGATATGTCATAGTGGTGCATTTGAGATTTGTTATTAATTCAAAGAAAGTGCATGCTCCTTTGTGGTTGTATGATTTGGCTTTTTTTTTTTGTTTTCGGTTTCTCAACTTGTTTTTTTTTGGCTAGTTCTCGAGATTGAGGTCTATTTTTCTGAACTGTGGTAAAGGCCTTTCGTTCCCTTTGGTGTAGCAATTTCTACTTCTGCCTGGTCTATTTTTTGAAACTGTGGTAAAGGCATTTCGTTCCCTTTGGTGTATCTTTTTCTATTTCTGTCTCCTCTCTCCAGTGCCTCATTCATTATTAGGTCTGGACATGGACTATTCTACTATGGTGTTTAAGAAGGTGAATTGGTGTTCTCTCTATCAAATCAGAATGGATTATCTAGAGTTGAGGGAGATCGGGAGGACTTTCAAAAACCATGAAGAAGACTTTCAAAAACCATGAAGAAGATATTCAGACAAACATGGCATCAATCTTCACAACAAGTACAAATATTCATGAGAATGGGCACACTCATGTAAAAATAATTATGAGCATACTTTTACAACAGAAGCATCAAATGGAATCTTGGAAACAGAGTGTAATATGTTGCAGACTTTGGTGATTGACATAAGAAAGGGAGATCATTTAGGGGCATCAAACAAAGTAAAATCTATGAATTCCAATTGTGACAAGTTGAACCAGGAAGTAACAATACACCAACTTCACGATGTAATGGAAATTTAGCAGCTAATCCAAAAACAACAATGAAAGAAGCTATCACTAATAGTTTTCACTAATAGTTTTCATGTTTTGTAAGGTGATTATATATCTAATTTGTTAGAATATACACCTCTCATACGTACAGGATTATTTTGCCTTTGGATTTCACTAGGATGCCTTTGCATTTCATTAGGGTATAGAAATTTGTTACAGTTGGATATCTCTAAATCATTTTTTAATGTAATCTCTCGGCATCTTGCTACAATATTTTTATTTAATACAAATCTACATATTACTATTTAAAAAACAAATTATTGTCATCAAAATATAGCTTCCAATCATACACAGCGCGTCAATAGTTTATCTATCAACGATAATTTCCACAAGATCACCACCTCGGTGCTTAGAGTGTGGAAGAAATCTCTCATGTTCAACTGCAATGGTTTCAATGTGTTTGATCCAAGCAAAATCTAACGTTTATAGTGGAAAAATTTATTCGTTCTGATCCAAGGCACCAAGTGGTTCTTATGGATGCTACAGGACTTTCCCTTCTTAGAATGCATTGGCGTAAGGTATACAAAAATATATAATATATCTCTCTGTGCTTTCATGAATTGGGTTTCATTTGCACTTCCTGCAGTAATAAACAATAGTATCTCTTATCATATTAAAGAGCATTGAATTAACAGAGACTAGATCTTCACAATGAATGGAAAGGATTCTTGGGAGAATTCCTGAACTCACAGAAACCATTGTTTATCATGAGAAAGCCAACCTTTCTGCTTCCCACCAAGACTTTAGCAGAGGTGTACCTAGTTTTTTCGGCTAAACACAGAAAGTCGAAATTGCAATATGATTACCTGCATATTGAAGGATGTTATGGAAAGTATTCCTTCGCCATTCACGACAGATTTTGTGACGTCGTTGCAGAGGTTTGTTTGTCATTAATTCATTCCCAAGTGACTTGTATTTCAAGTATATTCTGATTTATTTTTTAATTTCTTATTCCAATCTTGTGCAAGTATTTTTTATTTTGCAGAGGAAGCCAAAGAAGGTGAGATGAGGACTGATTCTTGGAGATGTGTTCAATATGATAGTTCAACATGGTTATGACCAATCATTAGTTATAGGATCGATTATCGCACTTTATCAGTTGATTTTGTCTGAGTGATCGGGCGTCGATTTGACGCAGTGAAAGAAGGAAAGAGAGATTATGGAATATATTTTAGGTCGTCCTCTTGGTCTTTAAATTTTTCTTTGGAAAATATTATCAGGCATGTAACTCTCTTGGTTCTTTCATGGTTAAAACTACTGACGGAGAAAAACATGGAGAAAGAGAATGGGAGATGGTGACTCTGATGTTCATGGCATGACTTCCCAGATAGAGTGTTCAACTCATTAAGTTATAGGAGAGTCGAACAATAGTGATAAATCGTGTATAGGGTTGTGATGTATACTTCATAAAGTGTCCCTTCATAAATGATACTTGTAATTAGGTATAAATTTGATGGGCAATCCTGACAGTCCTACCCGCAAACAAATTTATGATGTTTTTTTTTAAACTACTCTTTGCATTATATTTTATATTTATGTTTGCTAATCATTTAAATATTATTTATTATATGTTTTTTTTATTAATTTTTGTTATGAATACAAGAGAAGTTAGAGAAGTTTTGGTTGTGATTAGGGAGATTTTTAGAGGGTACATCCAAACCATGAAGAAGCTCCAAAATTCAATAGCAATAAAAATTTAATAAAAATAAGAATTGCAGAAATTGTTTTTATTAGCCATAATCACACATTGATACTTATATTATAAAAATAATTTTCAAATATGCTTGTATAGGTATATGCCCAATGATGTAAAGGTATCCTAGCCTAGCCAATGTTCAGAACAATCAAGAATGGGAAAAAGCGACTAGATTTAAAAATCATCAGGTAGTAGCACATATGCTCTACTATCTTCACCATCACATTCTAATTTTTGTGTGGCGAATCTCCCAAAACAAGTCATGTGCTTCTAGGAAGATTTAATTTAAAACCTTCAATAGTTAAGACAAGCTCTCTTGTCTTACCCTTTAATGATGGCTTGTTTTACTTTTAAGTTTCAGTATCCTCTACTACCAACTCTAAAGAAACTACACAAAAAATCTTAAAATCAAACAAACAATCTCTATTTCATTGAGACAAAAAACAAAAGTAACTTCTACTATTTCTATTGGACAACAAAAATACCCTTCAATTTGAGTACTCTTTCCCCAAAGGTTGGTATTTTATATATCATACCAATGGTTGGAAAAGTCACTTCTATTATTACTATTGGACAAAAAAAAGACCCTTCAATTTGAGTATTGTTTCCGCAAAGGTCGGTATTTTATATAACATATCGATGGCCCATGGGTATGAGCATGCCACGTGAATCTCAACCTTAGAGGCTTTGAGTTCAACGTGCACATATTGGATTTCAATTTACATGATGTGATTCTAAACCTTTAAGCTTCAGGATTCAACGTACATGGTGTAGGATTGTAATTTGCATGATGTGAGTTGCAATGGAGATGAGTTTTTTCTAGCATGCCCAAAAACCCATTGTGGGCATAGTCTGTGCATATCTCCCAATCGCACTTCGAGGTCTCAAGGGCATAGTCTATGCTTATCTCAGGAGTCAGAATCTCTAAGGGGCATAGTCTATGCTTATCTCTAACCTTCTCTCCACATCGAGGCCTCAGGGGCATAATCTATACTTATCTCTCCATCCCCTTC
>JZKD02S2053728.1:341790-356673 GCA_000966675.3 Picea glauca | reverse complement strand
AGAACCATCTTTTCAATCTAAATCCACTAAAAAGAGATAGAAAGTCATTTCACATTTTTATTTTATTTTTAGAATTATTTTAAATTTGTCCTCATCATCTTTGTTGTTCATAAATACGTGACTGTAAAATTCAAGAAAAGAGGAGCATGAAATAGTGAATGGACTTGGGATTGTAATGGGAAGACAATGAGCCTAGTTTTGCTTCATACTTTTGTTCTATGAGTAATTTGGAGTTTTTTTAATATAATATCATTTGTTTCCATTTGTGTTCATTTTCTTCCTATCATAGTTTTGTAGAATGAAACCTCGGCTTGTGTCTATGTTTTATAAATACATTGTTATGATATTAATTTGTGTATCTCTTGCTCCAAATATTAATATTTAAAAAATTTCATTAGTGATCTCAGCTTCATCAATTTTATTTGTGTGATTGATAGATAAATGCATGTGTAAAATGTATTAGATTTTTCTTATGCAAATTACATGTGTTTAATTATTTCTTTGTAATGAAATGTGTTTCATTAATTGAAAAAATACATTATTATTCTCCATAAAGGATTGATCTCAAAGTTTCTTCATTTCCTTATCTGTATTAAATCTACTCTATTTTGTTGAAATTTCTTTCACATAATTTTGTTGGACTTGAAGTGCAACATTCTCTGTCTGAGAATTTCTTTTATAGGTGGATAATCTAATAGATATTTTAAGGAGAGGATTCAACCATTAGATTTCAACTCTGTTCCTGATCAGGATAGTGAAGTCATTGTATTTTATCATGTTTTGTTTGAATATAAATTTTTAATTGTAACAGTTTAGTTTAAATGCTTTGATCATTTGAATAACTTCTGTCATAAATTACATTCAAAATCATTTATTTTAGTTAGATTGTTATCTTAGCTTGAATATTATTGTTTTAGTATGATTGAAGTTTGAATTATTTGTTTTCTTTATTATTTATAGATATTGTTTAGATTGGATTTTCCCGGGATTAAGTTCCATTACATATTTTGAAATTCTCATTTTCACAAGGTTTCTAGTAAATCTTGTACCCATGTACAACTTGTAAATTTTGTGAATTTCGTGTAATTAAGTGTAAGGTTATCTAATCTAATAGATCAATGTAAATGCTTGAAATCTAACAGTTAGTAGTTAGGATCTTAGACAACTTTTTATTTATTTATTAGATATATCATTTCACCGTCCAATAGAGTTGTTATTGGATTAATCAGTATGTGCGGACACTAACAGATCTCCCTAGATCCACCTGGATCTAGAACAAAGCAAGACAGGACATGACTCTTTCCCTAGGTTTTGACCATTGAATTAACCAGGAGGCAAGAAAAAATAACATACCTTATTATCGCTTCCTATGGTCTTTGTTGCTCCCGCTTCGCTCTAGTTCTCTCGTGCATCCAAGACCAAGAAAACACAAACCAACCAAAGTGAAGATCGCACAATATATTCAACAGTTAACCTATGTGTATGATCAAGGAATTACACAATAAAATGGAAATAGCTTTATGGGAAAGGGACATGCCACTGTATCATATTAATGGAAAGTAAAGATTACAACCTAAGCCTTGATGTCAAAAAATTCCTTTCAATGGACCTTGGCTCTGACACACACACTTTCTCACTCTTTGCATGAAGAAGATCAACTCCTTCTGATAAACTTGCTGGAGTCTCCAAGCTGTTGTTCAAGCTCAATCCTTCACACAATTCTTTCACCAATTCTCCAATGAATCTTGCTTAACCTTTTCAATGAGAATTCCCTCAATATATAGGAGAGAATGCATTAGTTACTTGGATAAGAATGATCCCAAAATATCAGGAAATCTGGTACTAGGATAACCATTCGAATGCCAACCCATTCTTCTAGAAGATTCCCTTCTAGAAGCATCGAGAATTCATCTTTTTCCTTGCTTTAGGAAGAGTTCACACCCTGGCTGTTCAACACAGTGCGAGAAGTTAACACCCTGGCTTAAGGCATCCTGTGAGAATGGGTCATTCTCGCAGCCAAATATATTAGCAGCCTGCGAACCCTCTTCAAAAATGAGATTTCTGTGAAGAGATGAAAGTAACTTTTCTCAAGAGAAAGTTCTTATGAAGAGCCTGAATACACCATCATCAATACATCATCACGATGATAAAAATCATGGGTAACAGAATGCCCCCCAAAGTATGAGGTTGGAACCAATGACAGTCGAAAGACTTTGTAAGCTGCATGTATGTGTCGGGAACCAGGAGCACACCGAATTGGAAACCTGGGAACAACCAAGCATCTGCAGAATATCATATATACCAATTCTGAGGTAGGCATTCCCATACTCAGATCATAGACTGATGACATTTGTAGACATGGGTCATGGCCACCAATCATACACTATGGATCCATGTCGTCAAAATATAGCATAGCCACTAGGAATACACTATGGATCTATGCGAAAAAATTCAAATTGAGACGACATAGCCACGAGACATACACAATGGATCTATGTGTCGTAGATTATACATACTCCATCGCAACCTGGAAAAAAGAGATGATATCCAGGGTCTTCAATATCGTTGCCCAAAGTACGAATCTAACCATGTGATTACATGTGTTGAAGTCGAACATGGAAAAAACCACTTGATTACCGGTCAATGATGAAACCGTTAACAAGTGCGAGGGAAATCACCATTGATGTCAATGACTCCCAAGGTACACTAGTACAATCCATCGAGTTTGAATGAATGAGTTGAAGTCGAACATCCGATGGAATCTTTCGATCATGGATCAATGATGTAAATCCATTGTCGAAAGAGAGGAAACCTGCCATTGAGGCATGCAAGCTCCAAGGTACCAAATAATTTCTAAGTCTTGATTCCGGATAATGAGCTAAAGTCAATGGAACAAAAATCGTCATAGGAGGGCCTTGATGTATCCCCCATCAATGACACGAAATGAGTAACAGATTTTGAAGGTGGAACAGAGTATGATGTGAATTGGACTGGACACAGGGAAGGCCGACACGGAGAGAATGGATAACTGCAGATGGCTGACTCAATATAGGTTTCAAATGGACTTCTCTTGAACATATGAACGACACTACCAATGATTTGGCAGCATCGACTCAAAGACGACACAGGGAATGACCTTGTAGCAAATCGAATGAGAGACAAATGGATTTCCCAAACTGGCTTCAAATGATGAATAGGGGGTGTCATGTTCAAGAGAGACACTTACTGCCAATCAATACGAAGATGAAAACATATCCCTTTCCCAAATTTCCCCCCACCATTTCTGGCGAGTACCTCTTTATTTTTACGCAAGCTTGAGGAGGATAACATATGCTTGATGATGTAAGCTCATCCTTTGGATGAGTCCCTCAAAGTATTTTTAACGAACCCTAAGAAAGAGTGGTTCGGTCCCATTACGGGTATGTCAATGTTTGTTTAACGAGTCTAGAGATAGAAAACTCAAAGGTTTTTCATGATTACAAAGTTTGGAAAAAAACTTAAAAGAGAACTCTCTCAGTTCCTTTTTCGTAAAATAGTCTAGATGAGACCGAAAAAGAGATAAATTATTGCTCACCGGACGCTTACTTCAAATACTTTATCGAGCGTGAAAATAGCAAGGTCGCTTGACTATATTTTCATGTTTAAAGAGTCTGAAAAGAGATTAAAGAGGACTCCAGGGGGGTTCCTTTTTCGTATAACCTTGTTGAGCCCGAAAAAGTGATAAAATTTTGCTCGATCGCATTCTCATGTATTAGCGAGCGCAAGAAAGGACAAAGACCACGCTCAAGGTTTTATACAAAAAACCATAATAAACACTCAAAAAACACGCGATGTCAAAGAAAAACATGTCTGCATCCCTGTATTTGACCATGAAAGTTGTTACGCCTACAAAAGTTACACTCAACAAGGTATTAGGGCTTAGGTTTAATAGATAAATAATCATAAAAAATTAAATGACATAGTAAAAGGAAATAAAAAGGAGTAAATACTCTTTTTACCACATCATTTTTACCTTTCCACTATTTGAGCTCCAAAAACCCCTCTTTTACCCTCGAAGTTCGGCGTTGGATTGTGGGAGCTACGAGCATTCATTCAGCGAGCTGTCAGTGACAGCAAGGTAGGTTCTTTGTCCTTAACATTTTCATGGTTTAATTTTGCAATTTTATTGGTTAAATTTCATTTTTTGGGTTGATTTTACAAGCCCTACTTGCGCGCTGCCATTCTCGCAGGCAGGCTACACGGGACCTGCGAGAATGGGGCATTCTCGCAGGTGACCTTAAGGTAGCCTGCGAGGTTCTCGCACTGTGCACATAGGGCACCTGTGAGAACCACAAAGATCAATTTTTTTTTTTAAATTTACCCAATGAACAAGAACCAAAACATGAAAAAAGTTATTAATCTTCTTGTTGTGTCTCTTATGCAGATAATTGGCCATCATAATGGTGCTTGAATGGCGCGAAAGAGAGAACGAAGAAGACAATGCAATGGCCTAAACTCATCCACCTACTATTGCTTCTTTGAGAGACTGTCGACTCCTGAAGTACTTTCGTATCCCGAGCATGAGGGCCCAAGTCAGGTTGTTAGAGTACCTGGTGTGTATGTGGAACTCTGATCAACAGGTATTTCATGTGGGGGTCCACACACTGTCCTTAGATATTGAGGACATTTATTTTTTGACTGGATTGTCACGGCGGGGGTACTATGTGAGCCTGACTGGTAGCAGAGGCGGTGGGTTGCAGATGAGTGAGTACTGCCATCTACACTGCGTTCCCGAGGCTGAGAGAAAGAAAAGAAAAGTAGCTATTTGGAGGGTACGAGATTTGACCCTCCGTACTATCCTATTCACCATAGCTCGGATGGCTGGGAGTTCTGCTCCTCACATGGCGTTACAGAGTTACTTCCAGTATGCTATTGAGTGTACTGAACCTTGGGTGTTCAACTGGGAAGATGTTGTGCTTCGTAGTATAAAAAAGTAGTTGACCAAATGTAGATGAGGCGACCTGAAGCAATTTGGGTACGGATATTTGTTGGTGTCCTTCTTCCTTGAGAGGGTTCCCTTACTGAGACTGCAGGTTGAGTGGAATTTACTGGCTCCCAGGGATCCAAGGATGCTGAGATGGTATCGGCTCATGGCCTAACACGTAATAGGACCGATCATCAAGTATGATGATACTTTCTTTGACTGGATTCAACCACAGATGTTGATGGTTGATGACTATGCTTATGCCAGGTTGGATTTCCGAGAAGATCCGGATTTAGTACTGCCAGAGGATGCTCAATGGGGGGACCTTGGTAAGAAGTACACACATTTTTCTCTTTTTAAATGTTTTGTGAATTTTTATCCTATTCAAATGTTTTTGTTTTATATGTTCGTCGAAAGACTAATACAAAATTCATTTTTGATAACACAGATGTTGGACCGTATCGACCTCCTAGTACTTCTCCCATTCAGTGGCGAGGAGAGGTAGTGGCAGCGCCACAATATGCGAGGATTATCAAGTGATGGAACAAAATCTAGAGGGCCTGACCACATATATTCCAAACATGCCTTTGGAAGAGGTTCCACGACGCGATCAATGTCATATTGTAGGAGTATCAACATCCATGAGTCGACTGCTCCGTAGGGTTGCTCGGGCAGTCATGTGTTACCGTGAACGTCATCCATGACGTCACTTTGTAGAAGCTATGAGCTTCAGATTTTGATATTTTGGTCTTTGGACAAAAGTTTTTTTTTGTAAAAAACTCTTTTGATCATTATATATACAGACGGCTTCTACCGGTTTATCATGTGTTGTGTGAACATTGATGTGATTGATTTATAAATGATTCAAATGTCTATCTAATACATAATTAGCCAATGCATCTGTTAATGTATTTAGACATCTAGTAATATGTTGATATTTAATGTAATCAAAATAACGTTCCAAGAGGCGAATTCTCAAATACACCCATAACAAAGTAGGACTTCGGATAGTATAAACATTACTTAACTGTAGTACTATAAGCTGTGAATCGAGACACACAACCAAATGACGGATTCCGAGCGAGATAGCAATGTTGTTGGTCGCACGGCTGAGACACACACCTCGTAAGGAGACAAGTTCATTTGTAGGGGCATAAATTGCCCACGCAGCAGAAGCGAGGTTCTGAGTACTACGGCTAGCGCCATCAGCGAAGCCAATATAGGGTAGCGAAGACTCCAACATATGGAAATCAAACACAACGTCACATAAGGGCAGAGACCAGATAACGACAAAAGCAAACTATAGTAACACACAAAAAGTATGATACATTAAAAATACAAGTACTTGTGCACAGATGATTTTATGCATAGTACTTATTCAAGATCAAAGGGATACCATCATAATATACCAACTCATAAGCTCTTTTTTCCAAAACTCGTCAAACGATATAAGGACCTCGCCACATGGGTTTGAATTTCCTAGCTCCTAACATATCTCGATCTTGTTCATAGAGAAGAACAAGATCACCTTCGGAGAAAACGCGAGGTTTGACATGCTTGTCGTATTGGGCCTTGACACGTTTTTTCTGAGCTTCTATGACTAGGGTGGCATCACGTCGAGTTTCGTCTAATTGCATAAGATACAAAAGACATTCTTCCTCAGCAAAAGTGTTGGGTAGGAGTTCAACAGCTAGTTTTAAAGAGGGTATCTCACATTTGATAGGGAGAATTGCTTCCACACCATAGACTAACCGAAAAGGTGTAAACCCAGTAGCGGACTTGACGGATGTCCGGTACACCCACAATGCCGAAAAAAACATCGTGTGCCAACTTGTTTTATGAATCCCTATCATTTTTCGGAGCATAGTTATGAGAACTTTGTTGATTGCTTCGACCTGGCCGTTGGCTTGTGGATAATAGGGTGTTGAGTTATCATGACGAAGACCCAAATTTTCAGTAAGTTCAGACATCATAAAATTCCTAAAGTGACTACTGTGATCACTGACGATATCTTGAGGAACACCAAAACAAGCTATGACGTGATTAAAAAGGAACAAAGTTGTGGTCTTTCCAGTGTTGTCAAATGTCGGCATCGCTTCGGCCCATTTCATAAACTAATCAACGGCTACAATAATGTAACCATGCCCCCCGGCCGAATGAGGGTGACATGTCATGAAATCGATGCCCCATTTCGCAAAGGGACCAACTGACACCACAGGGTGAAGAGGAGCAGGGTGTGACCGAATCTTCTGATTATAGGTCTAGCAGGCATGGCATTTCTGAACGACGGTGATGCAGTCGTTAAACAAAGAAGGCCAAAAATACCCTGCTCATAAGATCTTCTGGGCAGTAGCATACCCAGACATATGACCACCACATGCTCTGGAATGGCAGTCATTCAGAGCTTTCTCGGCTTCGTCGAATGTTAGACAACGTCGAAAAACAGAGTCAATCCCCCGACGATAAAGAGTATCCCCGAGGATAATGTATTGACGAGCTTGATATCGGATGCGACGTCGTTCAATACTGGACAAAGTTGGCCGAAAAGTCTAGGTTTGGAGATATATAATGATATCACCATACCAAAGATCATCAGTGCTAATAAGGAAAAGTGACTCATCTGGTAATGAATCAGCTGCTACATTTTCCGTTGTAGAATGGGGAAAGTCGCATATCAACTCAGCAAAGACTAAGGACTTCTTGGACTTGGCGCGTTCGAATTCCAAGTCAAACTCCTGGAGTATCACAATCCATTTGGAGTACTTGCCCCCTAGCAATTGACGGGTGAGAATGTGTTGCATAGGGTTGCAATGTGAAATCAATGTAGTCTTGCGTGAGAGGATATAGTGCCGGAAGCGTTGGATGGCTTGGACGGCAGCCAAGCCCAGTTTCTCGACATGTTGATACTTGATTTCAGTCGGCGTGAGACTTCGACTCAAGTAGTAAATAACATGTTCGTCGTTAGCATCATCCTCTTGGACGAGAACCATGCCAATGGTGTAATCCGAGGCAGCAAGGTAAAGGAAATAATCGTGACTGTAATCGGGGGGAAAGATAAGCGGAGCTCGCGTTAGAGACAACTTCAAAGCTTCAAAAGCATTGTTGGCAATGGTATCCTAGACGAACTATGAATCCTTCTTTAATAGCCGCGTAAATCCACAAGTTATCTCGGCATAGTTTGGGATAAAACGACGAAGAAATTTTTCTTTCCCTTGCAAACTTTGAAACTGGCGAAGTGTAGAAGGAGGAGGGAGATTAAGGATTGCCTCGACCTTTAAAGGATCCACCCAAATCCCTTGACGTGAAACAATAAAACCTAGAAGATGGTCGGATTCTACGCAAAAAACGCACTTATGAGGATTTAAACGTATACGATAGAACCGACAGCAAACGAAAATGGCTTGGTGGTGGGTAGGGTGATTGACTCTGCACATAGAATGAGCGAGTAAATCGTCCAAATAGGGTTGAATGATGTGTTAGATATCATGAAAAGCATAATACATAGCGCGCTGGAAAGTTGTGCCCGCGTTCTTAAGACCGAAAGGAAGTTTCCGATAGGCAAAAGTACCCCAAGGACAAATAAAAGAAGTCTTATGTTTATCTTCAGGAAGAATGTCGATTAGATTATAGCCAGAGAAACCATCCATGAGAGAGAAGATTTCACTTCCGGCGCAATCGTCGACAATCTGACCGACGAAGGGGGTAGGAAAGTTGTCTTTGGGACAAGATTTGTTAATATCCCTATAATCAATGCATACATGAATGGTGCCTTGTTTCTTGTCAATCAGTCCAAGATTGGAAACCCAGACTATGAGAGCCATCAGATAAATAAAGCTAGCTTTCAGAAGTTTCTCGACTTCGAGCTTTATAGCAGCCGCTTTACATGGGTGACTTGGACAAAGGCATTGTCGGATGGGTTTAGCGCCAGGGTATGTCTTTATCTCATGTATCACAATTGCAAGGTCAATACCTGGCATTTCTTCGTAGTTCCAGCTAAAGATGTCACGAAATTATTTGAAAAGGGACGTATAGGTGACGATTTCGTCAGGGGAACACGAAGCTCCTATATGGACATTTTCGACAATCTCAGGTTTAATGGATATGTCAATGGGAATAGTGGGTGAAATATTGCTTAAGTACCCTTTGTCAAACACATCGTGTGTAGTCTCGGGAACGGTCGAAATGACAACAACGGTCGACGAAGTCGAAATCTGTTGGTAGTTCTCAAGAGTATGTTTCTCCAGAAATAGGATGGAACGATGATGTCCATCATCCCAAGGAGTGTCTTCCATGACAGACATGATCATCTCATCAGTGGGAAAAATAACACGAAAAGGATCAGGAGACAACTCATCAAGAGAGGAGGTAGAAGGTGTTGCCGATTGAATGGCCTTGTAGGCGGATTCAACTGGACTTAAAGGCATTTCGTCGCCGAAACGAAGATGATCGCCAGGGTCATGGAAAATCCAAGGGTCTTGTGACGCAGGAAGTTCGTGAGGCACAGTGGAGATCATGTTGATGGAAGAAATATATGAGCTTGGAACATGGGGTGGTGTAATGGGGAAAGTACCCATTAATGAAGAGTCCTTGAGAAGACCTACACCGATGTTCTCATAACTCAGTGGGGTTTTAGCGATAAACGGTACATTTCCAGTACGGGTATCAGAATTAAAGAAGGCTAGTTGGTCAACGGTAACAACCTTTCCTTGATGAGGGAAACGTACTACACAAAAAAGTGTCGACACAACGACACACATGGAATCGATCCAGCTGCGGCCAAGAAAAAGATTATAATCAAGGGGAGCGTCAAAGACTTCCACTTCGACTTGGATCGTTTTACCTTCTAATGTGATGGGAAATGAAGGAAGGACATCATAGGGCTTAAATCCAAAGTCGTTGAAGTATTTAAGAGTGTTCTGGGATTCGTTCAAAGGAGGAGAGCCAATGGCTTTCCAACAAGCAAGAGACATAACACAAGTCGAGGCACCCTCATCAATAACGGTTTGACAAATATTTTTGTCGGAGACAACCACTTAGATTTGGAACGCAAGTTGAGGGGGTAACCTTGGAATGTGATCTTCCAAGTCAAAGATTATTAAATTTGTATCCATTGGGTCAATTCCACCAATAGATTTCAATAGTGCCTTCCGTTGTGCAGGACAAGTTTGAAGGACTTCAAGGGCTGACATCGCAGAAGGTGCTTGGGCCAGATCTTCAACAATGTTGTAGTTTTGGGCCACATGAGCATGAGGATTGAAAGCCAATTTCCGAACGACAGCCTTTGGGGGGGGTCGTAGAACTGTGTCAAGGCTCGGTCGTTCGAGATGAAGAGGAACGTTAGTAGGTGGAGTCGCGGGAGAGGGTTGTACCGAAAAAGGGGGTAAATCATCAACCTTCTCCTTAGAGAGAGAATAATCTTTGCCTCGAGTAGTGAGTGCAACGTTGTTCTACTTGGAATCACCAGTACACATCAAAACATATGATGTTGTAGAAGAGGAGGGTTGGTCATGAATGACCAACTGAGCCTGTTGTTGAGAAGGGAAGGGTTGGGACAAAACGGCCGGTGCAGGTGGTTTTGGAGATCCTTGAAGGAACTTAGTGACCTCAACACGTCGTGGGCAATCCTTTGTGTAGTGATCATCACCACAGATAAGGCAAGGGTATCGTGGTTTGTTCTTATCCCGATCGTCAACAGGGGTAGTTTTGGTTTTCTTTGCTTGAGAATTATTTTTTCCCTCCTTATTCTTGCCTCTCCCCTTTTTGGATTTGTTTTTACCGGCTGGGGTAGATTGGACAACATTTAGCTAAGAAGTCTTGCCGGTGGTAGTGGCAGGAGACAGAGCATTTTGAACATTATAAGAGGCATATTTGGGGGTTGTGCTTGAAGAAGAATGTGATTGGGCCTGTGCAGTACCAATCACACCGTCATCTGCATGCGAGGCAGCTGGAGTCATAGAAGTGTTGGAAGTATTAGGACAAGGTAAATCAGGTATTAAATCGTAAAGGGTTCCCGTTTGTGAGTAAAAGAGGTCAAGATATTGAGCACGACTTATAGCCTTCTCTTCCATGACTACGCCACCCATGGCAATGTCCTTACCGATTTCGTTCACAAATGATTTTGTAAACCATTCTACCAGTAACTGATCGGGAAGCTCAAGTTTAATGAGACGTCGTCTCCTTCGCCACTCATGGATGTGATCATATATATGAGTGCCTTTAGTCTGTTTGAAGGAAGTCAAAATCTCGGTCCCCGTATCATAACGGATTGATAATTGGTAATGTGTAAGGAAATCCATAGCTAAGGTGTTTAAATCAGAGAAGAAACCTCGTGGCAATTCAATATACCACTTCGCAGCAGAATCGGTAAGGGTTCATTGAAAAAGACGTAAACAAATAGAGTCATCCATCAATGAGTTGGATGAACACCATAGGTTAAAATTCATAACGTGATTGTTTGGGTCCTCTCCCACTTTGTCGTCGAATTTAGGAATGTCTCATGGAAGCTTGGCTGAAATAACAGGCCATTGGGGAGAGTGAAGAATAGGATCATTTAAAATCCTTGACAAATCCGGCAAATCCAGAGTGGCGAGAAAGGGTAACTGTCGATTCACTTGCGGGTGCTGGTGGCTTTGGGGAGGAAGCCCTATCGGCAAACCAGTAGGACCATAAGCAGTCTGCATATAATGTGAAGACCCAGGCATATTCGGTGGTGGTTGGAGAGGATAGTAGCTCATAGAATTATACCCTGGAACATGGGCTTGAGTTTGAGCATTCACCCCCCAAATGGGATTGAACGAATCGGGATATGGTTGACCCATACTAGGGGATGTTACGGACACAGTTGGAAACTGCTACCCCCCAGTCGGTTGAGGAGGATTTTGTATCAACTGATTCCAATACTGGGCCAAGGACGAAGGTATGTTTTTCCCATAAGGTGGAGTCAGTCCTCCCATCGAAGGTGGTGTTCCAATTGGGGGTAATGTTCCAATTGGGATTTTCCCACTGAGAGGGGGTTGTGTAATACCACCTTGGTGAAATTTTCCACCGACCGGAAACTGATAATTTGGAGTGAATGACGGAATAGAGCCACTAGGATTAGGAATTATAATAGAAGATGAAGAAGGTCCTCCAAAAGGAAATTGAGGGAGTGTTGGGACAAAACCAGGGAGAAAGTGCCCAAATGAAGAAGGACCACTAGGAGAGCTGGATAGAGTTTGCGCAGGAGTAGGAATGGAAGCATTCAACGCACGGTATCGAGGTGGTAGTGTCAGGTTGACATTGGGTGTTTGCGGTGTATTGATGGGAGCAAGACTAACCGCAGTAAACCCGGTTGGAACACTCGTAGTAGTTGCAAGATGGGCCATCTCGGCAGGGATGATAAAGTGATAAGTGGTAGTCACCGATACTGTCTCTGTATCATATATTTCATAAATCATAGGGGGGTTGATCTCGGATATCACAGGTGAACCTTGACCAAAAAGGTCTCGCCGAAAAATGCCCATAGACCAAAAAGGATCTTGGTCCCCAGGTCCAGATGGAGATCTAGAATACACAACAATTAAGTCTCCGGAAGAGTTGGCTCGCATAAAATGTCTCTCAGAATCGGGTTGAAGTCGAAAGTCCTCTTGAGTATTTGTAATTTGAAAACGTTCTAGAGAGTCAGTCTGTTCCACTTGTGGTGTGGTGACGACTGTGGCTTCACTTTGTCGAGGAGATCCCTCAGGTGTACTTGTAGGCAAGGGTTGAGAACTGTCCAGATGCTCTGGAGATAAACCCTACATTCTACATGAACGACATGGAGAAGATATTCTAAACGAGTAACAAACTTCACGAAGAAAATCCTATGGTCAACTTCGAGAAACAAACAACATGCGCTAGTAAAAAAAATCTAGGAAGCAACACCAAGCAAACAAGACCTTCTAATTTCGAAGCCACTAGTTGGTGATGAAATCCAACATCACAACAATGAGATGAGAAGGGGCAGGGATAGGGTGGAAAAGTTACACTGATGACCTACTTAACGGACTTGCACCCTGGTGCAAGCTCCCACACATAATCGTGGGTATACCCTCCAAGGAGCCCGAGTGAATTTGGTCAACGTCAATTCCAGGTACCATGAAGACTTTCCCCTCCACAGTCACCTCGGGTAAGAACCTAGAGAGATAGGCCACTAAGGTCACCACCAACAACAATAAATCCTGGGGGGACAATCGACAGTCCGATCCACACGCAAGGGCAGGGTATCTAGCCCGAAATCAACTCAAAAGTCTTCCACTCATCATTGTGGGTATACCTCTGAGTGATCCCCGTAATACGTGCAATCTCTACACTGATACCAACAAAGCAGGGTGAGTAACTCTGTCAATATCAATGCGACCTCGTGTTTTACCCTTGTGTGAGAACGGCTTCCCAGGACAGGATGTTGCAAATGGAATTTAACACTCCCTAACACAAGATGCTATTGTGTGTTTTGAGATTTTGGAGAGTGTATCTCTCTTCCTACTCCAAAGTGCTAGCCTAGCTAAATATTGGTGTAAAAGAGCCCTAGAAAAGAGTTACTAGATAAATTGTATGATTACGCAGTGTTATTAAGAGCTGTTGTTTACTCAAAGGAAATGGAAGTGAAACTTATGTTGTATGACTCTGACCCAACAATGCATGGATGATAATGAAAAATATAACTTTTCGTTCAATGAATCCCATGTATGGGAGGGAAAGAGAAAGTTCTCCAGATCAACCTTGAACTACAATGAAAAATTTCCTTTCAAATGCAAATGCAACAAATCACGCATCAAAGAACAATACTCTATTGCCTCTTTTTTCAACAATTTCAACAATTTGATTTTCAATGTTTTCGAAAACAAAAACAATTTTTTGAAAGAAAAAACTTTTGTTCACTTTTCCAAAAAAGGACCCTCACTATGCCAATGAGAGTACAGAAAATCAAAAAGCAATAAACAAGCAATGATAAAGACCCAATCCACTCTTTCAATGAAAACAAAAATAAAAAGCAATCCAAAATAGTCTTTTCAATTGCACAAGAAAAATGATCTTTCAAACCATAAGAAAATGATAAAAGACCAAGAAAACCCAACTTTCAACCAATCACTGGTTCTTAACTAATCAAACGCACTCAGATTCTGAAGTCAGAGAGAATTTTTTTGCCAAGAAAAATCAAGAAATGAAAGTCAAGACAAAAAATGACAAGAAAATCCTTGCAATCCTAAGACTATTCACGCACGCAAATGAAGACAAGAAAGACATCAATCAATGGTCCAAGAAACTCTAGTAAGGCACCTAGACTGATCTGGGCAGATGAAGATGCCAAAACTCAAATCCAAAAATTTGAAAAAATGGGTTCGCAGGCTGACAATACTACACAGTGCGAGAATTAGGCATTCTCGCAGGTGACCTTTGAGAAAAGTTCGAGAACCTCGCACTGCAACCTAAATACAGAGTGCGAACTCTATGGATTCTCGCAGGCTACAGTGAAGCACAGTGCGAGAACCTATGAAAATAATCAAATTTTTGAAAAATGAAGCAAAATTAGAAAAGGCCTCTGGACCCAGAGGATCTATCAGGATATCCTGAAGACTCAGATATTGACAGGAAAGGAAAAAAATGAAGAAAGAGAAAATGGCCACAGAAAAATACCAAAAGCCACAAAGAAAATGGAATTTTCCTCAGTTGAGTCGCCAATTTTATTATTGGATTAATCGGTATGTGTGGACACTAACAGATCTCCTTAGATCCACCTGGATCTAGAACAAACGAAGACAAGACATGAATCTTTCCCTAGGTTTTGACCATTGAATTAACTAGGAGGCAAGAACAAATAACATACCTTATTATCGCTTCCTATGGTCTTTGTTGCTCCTGCTTCGCTCCAGTGCTCTCGTGCAGCCAAGACCAAGACAACA
>JZKD02S2053728.1:327122-341359 GCA_000966675.3 Picea glauca | reverse complement strand
GTTAAAAGCAGAACAGTCGAGGGGGTCTAGAATCCATTGTCAGCCATTAATCTACGCGTCGCTAGATCGACCGTCGATCTAAGCGCGTTCTTTATTCTCCAGGCGTGAATGCAGTATATGAGGAAAAAATTAGGCTTAATGACCTTTTTGAGGGCCTGGTGCGTTGCTTCCCTTGCTTTTGTCACCATGGGGTTAGGAAAAAACCACTTAGCATCAAAAATCATGAATTTTCCTTTTCCTTTCCTTGAAACTAATTTGCAGAGATGAAATATCATTTGCAAGCCAATATACACCCAGAGTGAAAAATTTCCAGTCACCAGATGATACTATTAATTATTGGGTTATAACATAGATATATGTGAATGATGTTGTCACTATCTAATTACCAAGTCAAGACAGTGGCTTCCAGCTCATTCCTTAGAAAAGTAAACAAATAATTTTTAAAAAAAGGTTTTATAAGATATGCATATCTAACTAGTAGATGGGATAAAAGCAGTTAAATGCATTAAAAGGTATTACTGTCGAGGCTATAGATGTTTTTTGGATGTAGTGGCTATACTTGTGGTAGAGGTAAACTATAAGATATCATCTTCTAGTCATCACAAATTGTTCCTTAGGGTTTGTTTCGATGAAGAATGTATTTTGTAGGAAGTTTGATCAATGAATACTCGTTTTTGAATTTTGGATAATAGTTAGAAGGTCATCTTTTAACAATCAATTAAAGTTCGTTAAGTCTTTAAAAGGTTGTCTTGTTAATGTGGTACACATGTTTCAAGGCTAACTCTCCTTTTTTTCAAAATCCTTATCTTGTGTCTTCTTGTACATGTGAATCCCCATTTATCTAGGAAGAGATAACTGCTTCATCCCAGTATGTCTCCATTTGTTGGGACCCAACAACTCCCCCTAATTTTGTTTTTAAATTTAAAGGTCCCCCCTTTTGAAATTTGTAAACTTTGTTTTTTATTGTTTTGAGTTTTGTTTTTTTAAAGATTATTTGGTGATTTCCTTTATGTGATGTGGCATGATTTTTATCGTTTCTTTGGATTATCTCTTGTGAGACGAGGTTTGGGTATTTTGGCTTCCTGGTTTTTCCCCTTGCATATTAGTTTAATTTTTTCAAGTTGATCTCATGCTTTGATTTGTAAAAATTGGATTAACATTAATATTTTGATAGTCTTGCTAAGTTTTTGGTCTTAGGTATTTGAGCACTTTGGCGAATCAAAATAATTCAAGTAAAATTCAAGTATTAAGATATTGGATTCACACATTGAAAAAATGCATGTTAAAGAGTAGAAGTGAGCTAACAGTTTTGAACATTATTTACAATTTATTTTACTCTTTGGCAAAACAAAAAATTAATTCGATAGAGATATGAACTCATTCCATCACTTAAAAGAGTATACGTAAAAATTTAGAGACGAGCATAGAATCTTAATTTAAATGAAAACATTAATTTTTATCAACTTTTTACTTTCGTTTAAATTATAATTATGTTTTCACTTTTTCTCATTAATAGTTTTACTACTTTGAATAATGGGTTCAATATATAATCAAATAATATTTTAGTTGGTGTCTCATTTTCAAAAAATCATTCGATGGGCTTAATTAACTTTCATCTCATTTCAAAATAAAAATAAAAATAAAGAGTTATTTCTTTGATTTTGTGGAAACTCCAAAATAGCATTTTTCTTCCATGCGTCAACTTGAAGTTTCTAGAATTTTATGATCATATGGTTAGTTTTTAGTTTAGTTCAATTTTGTTTTGATTTTATTATTTTAGATTTAGTTTTATTTTTATTTTTTTTGTTTGTGATTTTCCTTTGTTTTTTAATAGCTACATAATCACATAAGTTATTGATATGATTCTTTTATTTAAGTTATTGATTTATTTATTTCTTACAATATTTTATAGGTGACAATCATAGGATATGCTAGGATTTGATATATTTTCCATGTCCTAAATTTATTACATGTGTGAAATTTCAACCCTTCATATGTTATTTTCGGGCAAATGAAAGAGAATTTGAATCATCAAAGACATGGGTTTTTTCCAAATGGTCCCAATTTAGGCCTCAACGAAACAAATTTCTTAGAAAGGTCATGATTTGGGAGACAACTTTGGTTCTTTAATCTGGGTTTTGCCAAAATTCGTTGATTACAACTCGTTTCCAAATGCACAACCCTAATTGAGCGACCTATTGGTAAATAAATCGAATTATGATGCATCTAGATGATTGTATGGCTGAGAAATTAACTTGCAATCAGATATGGAGCCATCTTTTCAATCTAAATCAACTAAAAAGAGATAGAAAGTCGTTTCACAATTTTTTATTTTTAGAATTATTTTAAATTCATTCTCATCATCTTTGTGCATAAATACCTTACTGTAAAACTCAAAAAATGAGGAGCATGGAATAGCAAATGGACTTGAGATTGTAATGGGAAGACATTGAACCTCATTTTGCTACAAACTTTTGTTTTGTGAGTAATTTTGGAGGTTCTTTTTAATATAATATCACTTGTTTTCATTTATGTGTTCATTTTCTTCTTGTCATAGCTTTGTAGAATGAAAACTTGGACTTTGTCCACTTTTTATTAATATGTATTGTTATGATATTGATTTGTGTATCTTATTCCAAAGATTAATATTTAAAAAATATCATTCATTATCTCAGCTTTATCAATTCTTTGTGTGATTGATAGATAAATGCATGTGTAAAATGTATTAGATTTTCCTTATGAAAATTATATGTGTTTAATTATGTTTTTGTAATGAAATGTGTTTCGTTAATCGAAATAATACATTATTGTTATCCATAAAGGATTGATCTCAAAGTTTCTTCCTTTCCTTATCTGTATTAAATCTACTCTATTTTGTTGAAATTTCTTTCCCTAGAATTTTGTTGGACTTGAACTGCAACATTGTCTGTCCAAGAATTTATTTTACGGGTGGAAAATTTAACAAATATTTGAAGGAGAGGATTCAACCATTAGATTGCAACTCTTCTCCTGATCAAGATAGTTTAGTCGTTGTATGTTTTCATGTTTTGTTTGTATGGTTTGTTTGAATGTAAATTTTTAATTGTAACGATTTAGTTTAAATGATTTGATCATTTGAATAATTGCTTTCAAAAATTACATTAAAAATCATTTAGTTTAGTTTGATTGTTATCTTAGTTTGAATATTATTGTTTCAGTATGATCGAAGTTTGAATTATTTGTTTTCTTTATTATTTATATATATTGTGTAATCAGATTTTCTCGGTGTTAGCACTCTGTAAATTTGTTTGGCTGATAAATCAAATGACAGAGGTAACCTACAAACCAACTTTAGAGCTGGGTACTAGCCTGCCCAGCTGAGAGAGGGCTCTCTTGTGTCACTTGGTGTTTCTTTGGAAATCAATGGCTAGGTTTAGTTTGTTTTTTAGGGGTTTTTATAAATTTGTTGGAAAGGAAGGGGGAGGACACTCAGGGCTATGGATTCGAATTTCTGAAAAAGAATAAGAACACTGGCAGGTATGTAGAAATCTCCAGAGGATAAAGGCTAAATGAGGCAATGAATCTTATTTAGAATTTGTAATTTGCAGAGCGTAAGAAGAAAGGAGAAAACAAGTAACTACATCAGAGCATTAGTGAAATGAATTATGAATTAGTTATGAAGAAATTCACACAGTTTAAATTGCTTAAGCCAAGAGCATCATAAGATGAATTATGGGCCTTTAAATTATCCAATTTAAATAGAAGACAATGCTAATGGAATCGGAGACACAAGAAATACATACAAAGAGAGAAGACAAAACTCATATCAACACCATTAGAATATTTTCATGGAGACTTCAAATACTTCTGCATATGTATTATATTCAACTCAGAAAATTACATTCGATGTTCAAATATCTAAATCATGCCCTTGCACTTATGCCAACCCTTAATACATTTGGAACTCCTAATATTTATACAAGTTCAAGTTCCTTTCGGTTTGAAACCAATTACAATGCTTGAAATGAAACGTTTCATATTATGAAACTAATTACAGTAATTACAAATGACAGTTTTGGTATTGGAACTGATTACAGTGATTAACAAGAAAAATGTTTCATGATCCAACTTTAACTCCTTTGGTGCTTCAGCGCCCGTCTTTGACACTTGTCATGTTCTGGTCTCTTTTATGATCTGCCATTTATAGTAACACCTGGACATCATTTGTGGGACTCTATAAAACTGCACTTTGTCTTACCGAGTCGTACTATATCCTTCCATTCCAAGTCAGAAGGAATATCATAATCCATCATTTCTTTGATTAATATCTCCAGGTCAATGAAGGAGGCATATGTCATGACTAGTAGTCCAATCTTCATTGTTTTGAACTAATTCAAAATCTCAAAATCTGTAATCAAAAGTTCGACCAGGGTTTCTCCTTTCAGGTTTTCCTCCAAGTTTTCAAATTTGGAGTGATCCATCCTGCATTGAGTGAGACGAGAGTTGTATTCTTCTTGATCATACAATTTTCCTTTTCCATCCCAAAATGGTGGGAGGCCTTTAATAAAAAATTATTCAAATGGGTCCTTGAATTCTTACACACTTTGCTCCATGTGTGTTTCTTTGATTTGGACTGATTTCAACAGGTTATGTTTAGCAATAACCCTTCTAGCCCAGATGATCAATGTAGTTCTATCTTTGACTCCAATGGTCTGAAGTTCCGCAATAGGGATGGATTTTAGTAGGTTTATGGCATTTTCTGCCTACTCTGATGGTTTCTTTGCTAAAGTCTCATTTACCATAGTGCACCTGCTTCTGGATGTGATGGCCATGATGTCCTTATCATTGATGAAATTCAAATATACTATGAACTTGGAAGCTTTAGCAGCTATGGAGTCCCAGATGATGTGCTTGGCTCCCTACAATAGTCCTTTGCCTCTTAATCTTATTTTCATCTTGTCTATCCTCTCCTACAAGGCTTGATTCTCCTTTTGAAATTGAGCCATTCTTTCATATTTTGTTTTCATTTTCTGCTTCAATTTCTCTATGTATCCATTTAAACGCTTGATTTATCCTACCTTTAGGCTAATTTGTGACATAGACTGGACAATTCCTTCAGTGCTTGTCCCAACGACTGCATTAGGAGGTACAAATACAACTCTGTTTAGCAATTATTTCCGCCCTTGTGACCAATTCACCTTCTCTTGCTCTAGCTGCAACACTTTAGCTTTGTATTTCAATGCCTCTTGACAAAATGCTTCTTTCTCCTGTTCCAGAGAAACCAATTCTCATGTTTGTGGGTGCTCAATGGCAAACATTTTTAGTTTCTTTTTCAAGCTCTGAATTAATTTGTCTTTTTCAGATAATGAGGTTTTCACCCCGTGGGGACCTTTAGATTCCAATATTTTGACCTGAGTCTACCAGGCTCTTCTTGATGCCTTTTCCTACCTTAACTATTCTTCCAACTTAATCATATGGGATGAAAGTTTTGATTTCTTCAAGCTTAAACTTAACTAATCTGAATATAACATGTCATTGGTATGTCTATGAAATTTGAACTTGTCTGCAGCACTGATGTTGGCATACCTTATCTTGATCTCAGACACTTTGTCTTCATCTACATCTGCTATATTGAATGTCCTCTTCTTAATATCTCTCATTGTGAAGAAAGAAGATTTATGCTGGGAAACCTTTTCTACCTCAGGGATTAAATCTCTCATTTCACCAAGAGCAATATTTCCTTTCTCAACATATTGTTTGGCCAAATATTCTTTAGATTGATACACTGCTTCAGATGTCTTGTCAAAAATGTATTTTCTACTGCTAAAATTTCTAGAGTTTCCTTCGCTTTGTAGTTTGATTTCCTTTTTAACTTCAACAGTGCTAGTGCCACTCTCCACCATATCAAGATTCACCTGTTCTATGGGCTCTTCCTCCTCCAAATTTACAATCTGTGGGGACTGTGTAATATTCATCTTCTTGGGAGAATTTTGTTGATCACTAGTGCCCATGGCCTCTGAGATGCTTCTCTTTTTGTAAACACTTGCCTTGGGGAGTTTGAATATCGTTTTATGAGGAGCTTGTTGTGTTTGACTCTATTTCAAGGTTGCCTCCACTTGCTGCATTTGAGCTGGTTACAAGACAGTTTCCATATCATCATAGACTTCAATATTTGCCAGTTTATCAAAACCCTCAACATGTTCATGCTCATAAGGATCATGTTTTTTCATCAACCTTCTCTTGGATATGATCTAGTGTGGGTCATACCTTCTCCCCTATAGTTGTGCAAAACCAAACTCTTTGATATTTTCCTGGATCTGAGATCGGCATGATCTACTCTTGACATTGAAGGGTCCAATGATAAAAGGGAATTTGAGGTTGGAGGCTTTGTGCAATTTCAGGAAGTGCTTTGTTTCTAATATGATTCTTTTCCTGATGAATTCAATGTAAAATACTCTAGGGGTCAGAAAAATAGGCAATGGGTAAGGGAATTCATGGCAACCATAAACCCAGATCATTGTTGAATGCATGAATAATACCCAGCCCCCCACTCTGTTTTCAGGATTTGGCTGTAAATAGCTCCTCATGTCATGCATAACTCTTGGTAGGATGGCGTTGAAAATAAAACTGTAAACCCTAGACATGACTTTGTTGATGAAAATGAGCAATGTAATCCTTTTGCATTCAGTTGATATGAATGTTTCTTCAGGAAATTATATCTTATTGGTCTCTATGAAAATATTCAACATATTGGTGTAGTATCCAAAATGCCTTAGAGAGTTTAAATGTACCATATGCTTATGGATATTATCAACTATGAATTTATCAAAGATGAAACAGACTAATAGAACAAATTTTGACATAAAAAAGGTCAACAGGAAACCGAGCATGACTTCAACTACATACTTGTCATTATCCAGAACTAAAATCTGACTCAAAATGGAACAGACCCACTGGACTTCAATAACCATTACACTTACATTCATGGGAAAAGACAGACTCTCTAAAAAATGATTTGGTTTGACAATTGTCTACAAGAACATATCTTTGACCTCTGATGGACACTTCTTGTAGACCCTAATTATATTGTCTTCATCGAAAGGTTCAAACGATGTGGATAAAGACTCTGGTATGTTGAGGTCATCTCGAATTGATAGAATCTCTACCCTACACAGGACCTCGGACGCATGTTTATTTAAGACAACTTTCTCTTCCTGTGAATACTGCTCTGTGCACCAACCTATCAATTATGGAAAAGGGAAAGTGACTTCGACAACATAAGGGACTACAACGACCTGAACTACCTCAAGGAATGGTATTTGTTTCCATACATTATCATACATATTACTTCTGGACACAAAGATGGGTGAAATTGTGATGTCAGTGTCGAACACGTCTGAATCTCAGTCAATTAGAGATTCTTCATTTGACACTGGGTCTTGCTATGTCATTGACGTTATGATAGGGTCCATGGAGATGATGAAAAATACCTGGAAATAAGTGAAAATGGCGTGAACCCGGTGTACTGTTGAGCTGCAACTGAATGATGGTGGTTGCGCCAACTTTCAAACATTCCAGTATTTTGAAAAATAATAAAATAAAGGACAAGTACCCTTTATATACTTTTCCGATTTCGGGGGTGCAAGAAAGTGGTTTGGGGAAACCCGCTTTTTTCCCCAAAATGCACCCAGTGGCACCACGTGGTCCCAACTGAAAACCATGGTTTAATTTTCATCCCTCTCTCGGGAATTATCCTTCATGCAACTTCTCCCCTCGAAATTCCCTACAACTGTCGATCTGGAGCTCCCACGATCTGTGACGTATCGGGTCCCATCAACTCTGCTCTTCCGCTAGATTTAGCTTCCTCCTGCCATATTTATCTCCCTCTCTAATTTGTTGGGCTTCCAAATTAGTTTAGTACCTCGCTAAGTCTTGAAATCTTGATTTCATACCGAAATTTTAATAGTGATAACATGGGATCCAACTAGGGATGTTATCCTCCCAACGAGGTAGCAAAGAATGGTAGACGAAGTGCCTATCTATTGGGCATTACTTTACTCCTACAATTGAATTCATCGATCATCTTATTCACAAAACTTAAATAATACTCAGCAAAACTTAGGGCCTTAACTTCAGGCTTCAATTTCTATTGAATTAATTCAAATTTCTTCAACTTAAAAACAAAATGGTTATATACAATGAATGGAAATGGTGATAGTTCCTTTAAACGATATAATATTTTATAAACCTACCATTCATAGGTCCTCCTCCAATGGGATCTCCAGTATTTAGCAGATAGGCATTATTTCCATGGTATGCCACAATTTTAAAAGGTCCCAGCCATAGATGGTCAAATTTCCCATGCTTTCCTATGTCTTCATTTATGGCATCCCATATCAACACCAAATCCCCTAATCTAAAATCATCTTCCTTTGTATACTTTTCAAAATACTTTTTAATCATGTCTTGGTGCAACTGATATTTGTTGAAGGCTTTCTCTCTTGTTTGTTGGACATTGATTAGTTCATTTGTTCTCCTTTGAGTGGCATCAGTTTCAACATCTTTCTCCTGTAGAAATCTCATCATTGGAAACCCTAATGCAATAGGAAAAATTGCCTCTATGCCATACATAATCTGGAAAGGTGAAGTGGCAATAGAATTTTGGGTAGTGATCGTGTCAGCCCATAGTGCATGGATGAGATTTTTATGCCAATCCTTTTTGTTATCTTGTAGCAGCTTCTTGATAATTCTGGTTAAGTTCTTATTGGATGACTCAGCCAATCCATTTCCTTGAGGGTAATAAGATGTGGAATGGCCAAGAGTTATATTGTAATCACTGCAAAAATTTTACATATTCTTGGACTTAAATGTTTCTACATTATCTGTAATGATTTTGATTTGACACCCAAACCTAGACAAAATATTGTTCTCCAAAAATTGAATGATAATAGCATCTGTGGCTTGCCTGGTGGGAACTACTTCAATCCACTTGGTGAAGTAATATGTGGTTGTCAGTATCCACTTACGTTGAGCCGAATACTGTGGATGAATTTATCCTATGAAATCCAAGCCCCATTGTCTAAAAGGTGCTTCAACAGAGATGGGTTTCAAGGGAAAAGGCTACAATTTTCTCTTCCCATCAAAAATTTGGCATTCATCATAGCTTGAAACTTCTTTGTAGACATTAGAGAAAATGTTAGGACAATAAAACCCAACCCTCAATATCTTGTGCACAATAGTTTTCCAATAATGGTGCCCTCCACAATCACCTTTATGAAACTCTCTGATGGTCCTTTCTACTTCTTCCTCCAAAAAACAACTCAGCAGGATTCCTCCTGGGTCCTTCCAATACAAAGACTGATTTACAATAGAAAACTTTGTTTCTTTCATCTTTAAGAACCTAGCCTTGGTTTTACTCAATTCAGGAGGAGCCTGCAATTTTTTCAATACATAAATAATATCAGCATACCATGGGGAGTCAAGGAATTTTTGAGATACATGAGGGGCCTTTTCTTCTTTTGAGTCTGCTGAAAAATCAACAATGAGGTTGATTCCCAAGAGCTCACAATTTGTTTGTTCCATCATCTTGGCAAGTCCTTTCCCTTTCATCAACTTTGTAGGTTTGATCTCAAGATCATATTCCAACAAAACAACTATCCATTTCCCCCTTCTTCCCTCGGGATCAGGCTGAGTTAAAATTTCCTTCACAGAATTGTTGGGTACATAGGCAATGGTATGAGAATGCAAGATATAAACTCTAAACTCTTTCAGGGCCTTGACTAATGCATATTTCCATGATATCATACTTTAATGGTGAATCCCTCAATGTCATGTTGTAGTATGCTATAGGATTTTCAAAACTTTTTCCATCCCTTTGTAAAAAGACACTAGCAATGGTGTGCTCTAAGGAAAAAGAAAACAATATAAAGTCTTTTTCAAAGTTTGGACTGGCCAACAATTGGGCTTTGGTCAATGGCACTTTAATATCTTCAAAGGATTTTCTGGATTCAAGGGTCCACTTTATCTCACTTCCTTTTTTTAGCATGTTAGTGATACACTTTATGATTTCGGTCAGTTAGGGATGAATCTTCTCAAAAAATTTACTTTCCCCAGGAACGATTGCAATTTTTTTTTCGTTTTGGGTGTGCTAATCTTTAAGATTCCTTCAACTCTGTTGGGATCTATCTTTATTCCCTCCTTTGAAATAATGTGACCAAACATCTTCCCCTCTTCCATGCCAAAATTCGACTTCTTGGGGTTCAATGAAATGTAAAACTTTCTATACTTTTGAAAATCCCTCCTTAGATGTTTTAGATGTTATTCATCAGAAGTTGAATACACAGTGATATCATCTAAGTAAATGACAATAAAATTATCTTTCTCATCTGCAAAATCTATGTCCATATCCCTTTGAAATGTTTCTCCTGCATTCATGATTCCAAAAGGCATCTTGGCATACATGAAGGTGCCCCACGATGTTGTAAATGTTGTCTTTTCCTAATCATCAAAGTGTACCATGATTTTATTGTATCCAGAGAAACCATCCAGCATTGAAAGTTTTTAAGAACTCACCACTTTCTATAGAATGTGATCCATCTTAGGCAATGGTTAATTTTCCTTGAGGGACACTCTTTTCGTATTTCTGAAGTCTACACATAATCTGATCTCTCCACTCTTCTTTCTTACAGGTAACAGATTTTCCAACCACTTAGAAAACCTTAGAGACACTCTGATCTTGGCTTCAAACAACTTCTTTATCTGTTTCTCAATCAAGGGAAACAACAAAGGATTGATTCTTCTTAATTTTTGTTTGAAAGGTTTATGATCTTCTTTGATTGGAATCACATGTTGAATCACCTTGGTATCATAAACTTTCAGATCTTCATAGCTCCAAGAAAAGACATCAGGGAATTCTTTCATTAAATTGATATATATTTTCTTAACCTTCGGGATGCGTGTCTTGGACAACTTATTGATCTTGGGATATTCTTGAGTCCCAATTTTGCAATATTCAACATCTCCATCATTTACAGTAATTTTAGGACTCCTGACCACATCATTATTATCAAAGATCTTTTCCAATGGGACGAGGCCTTTGGGAATGATATTACCTTTTAGTTGCACTATGTCTCGACCAAGAATATTATTTTTTAAATAACCATCATTTGTGAACATCGTTGCATCTTCTTCTTCACCACAATATTCTTCATCAGTATTCACATTTTCAAATTCATCTTCCATCTTGAGGAAACTTTCTATTTGTTTATCATCCTTGAAAACTTGCCAGTACTTAATATTATCTAGTACCACTAGCCTGTGCTTGACCTCAATCTCATATTTTCTGTTAGGGAAAATGGGAATTTTAAAGACTGAGGCTGAAGTAGCCAGGGCATTGCCAATCTGATTCTTCCCTCTTGGTACCACTGAAAGATTATATTATAGAAATTTCTCAAGAAGATCAAGCATTATATTTCTATTGGCCCTCATCCTAGGATGATTTGTTTGGTATATTCCCTTTATATGATTGATAATCAACTCACAATATCCATGTACAACTATTCTCTTAGCACCCATTTCTTTTAAAGTCTTCAATCCCAACACTAATGCCTCATATTCAGCCATGTTGTTGGTGCAATCAAAAGAAAGTTTATAAGAACACAGTTTTTTATTTCCTTTGAGGAAGTTGATCCACACACCAACCACTGCTCCTTCTCTACTGACAACCCCATCAAATCTCATATTCCACATCCAATTTTCTGCATCATTTTGTTGCTCTGAACTTTCCTCATTTTGTTGATCAAATTGGTCTTTGGAATCCATTTCAATCTCTGGCCCTTCCTCTTCAAAACTCAAATCATTGAATAAAGTAGAGGATCCAATCTTAGTATCCACAGAATAAATCGGGTGATTTCTTGGTTTGGCTTTGTTGCTAACCATGTATTTGAGCAATACTTCCCTATAAAACCTCCTATCTTGACCAAAACTGGAGATAGTGGCATATGACATATCCATTTGCAAAGTCCCTTTCAAATTTGCATCCCATGATATAGACAACAACATGCCAAACTTAGGATGGATATGAACAACCACTACATCCATGACCATATGTTTTGCTAGAATTTAAGACAAGGATACCACCAGATCTTTGATTAAGCCTAGGCACTTCACCTTCCTTGAATCAAAGGAGAAAGGATCTTTGTAAGGCCTTGTAATGTCCAGGCCCAATTGGTCCATGACCACTTTGGGCATCAGGTTATGTGATGCTCCTGAATCCAACATAGAATTTTGTAGAGGCATATCATGGATATTCAGACTGACATAGAAAGGGGGGACCTCATCAACATCCCTATTTTCTTCTACACGCGGGTCGAACAAGATGGAAGGATGATCATCTTGTATGTTCAGAGTATCATAAGTTTCTTCCATCTTGAGCAACTTGATGATCTGATTTCTATCTTCACTATTCTTTATCAACTCATTGAATGGTACAGATATTTTAATCTTGGCCATCTCACTTTCAAAATTGAAATAATATGAGGTTTTCTCTACCTCTTTGATGATTGTCTCCTTTCTTGTTTTAGGTACTTTCTTTTGATGTTCTTCCTTCTTCTTTCCTTTCTCCACGACATCTTTTGCAACATAGTCCTTTTTAGACTGACTTGAAGAAGGTATATTACTTTGAGATTCTTTGGTGGGATTTCCCTTTGGAGGATTCCCTTTTGGAGGAATTCCTTTTGGATGATTTGCATACACCTTTGGTTTCGTAGATTATATTGTTTCTGGAATTGCATGATGGCGTTTTGCAGCCCTGTTTGGTAATATTCCTTTTCTATTGACAACCTTTCCTCATCCTCCTACATGAAGATTCCATTTGCATCCATGAACTGGCCATGTTCTTATTTAGTCAAAAACACCTATGTTTCATTAGCATCACAACAATGCATATTGTCTTCAAAGGTTCCGTCAAAATTTTCATTTACATAATTATTTTGAAAGGGAAGTCTTATATGCTAATCACCCTAGTTCCTTTGATATCTTTGTCTGATCTGTGGAATTGTTGGTCTCCTTTGGTTTCTGAGTGGGACATAAACATGTTCTCTTTTGTTAGATTTATTTTCTAAATACATCCTCTCCATCATTTTCTACATAGTCTTCATCACCATTTCAAACCTCTCTTCTAATGACTATGAGGTTGAAGGTTGTGCCTTATGTTGAATCTTGTTCATGTCCCTGTCATAGTTAGATTTGATATTTCCTAAGGCCATTAGATTTACTTCAACTTCTATTGCATCACTCATCATATAATCTAATGAAGCAGATATTATTTCCCTCAACACCAAAGCAAAATCACTTTCAAAGGAATCGACATATCTGAGTTGAGAAACTCTAGGAGGGGGTTTCACTTCAATAGGAATTGAATTATAAACTTTGATAAATCTTTCTGAAAACTGTTGCACTATTTCATTAGGTGACCTTCTCTTGTTGTTATACCAGGTTAACAACTGAAGGTGGTTTTTCTTGTCACCCCACTTTGCAATAAAATTGGTTTCAAAGGCTTCAAAATTTTGGCTACTTTCTGTTGGGAGAGCTATGAACCACTTTCTGACTTCTCCTGCAAGACTTTGTGCAAAAAACCTCATTTTTACATATTCAAAATCCACTTCTTCTAGGTCTATAAAATAATTGAACCAATCTAGGTGTTTTTAGGCTAACACATTGCCTTCAACATGATACACCTTAATCCTCTGATTATATTCTCGTGGAAAATCATGTAACTGAGCAGGTAAAACAAGAAGGGAAAACTTGTTTTCCATGGATACAGTAAGGACTTGAAGTGGTTGTTCATTAGGAATCACAATAGGTTTAGTAGAGTCAACTAAAATTAAATATTGGAACATCTTCTCATCAAAGATGATCTCGTTCAAACAAGACTCAGATTTAGTTCTGAGCAGAGTTTGTTCAAATTTCGAATCAAAATTAAGTTCTTCATTGCTTATCACTCCATATTTGACCAAGGATAGATATATGTCCAAATACACAACTTGGCTTACTGGATTTTATTTTCTTTTGTGTACAATTTTCTTAGGATCAAACACAGGGATTACTGCTTATGGGTCTAGATTGCTCCTGGTATGAATTCTCTTGGGAGGCAAGGTTTCTAGCTCAAACTACCTGATGCTATTGGTCTCTTTATAATGGAGTCTCCAAGGTAAATTTAGTCTCAACCAATAAGGTGTTTGATTCACTGTCACCCTCAG
>JZKD02S2053728.1:280031-301794 GCA_000966675.3 Picea glauca | reverse complement strand
CACACACACACACTCATCCCCTCTCTCCCTCCCTCCCTCCCTTTGTCCCCCCTATGTCTTAAGACCGATAACTACTTCTCTGAAAAACTTAATGGTGCCAATATGCCCACTAAGAGGTAAATGATATACTTGGGAGGTCATGCTTATGGGTTCAAGGTGTTGTTTGTGGCCTTAGATGCATGAGATGCGGTGTTGCTTGTTTTCATGGCCTATGGTTGGTGATGTCGATGAAATTAGGTGAGATTATGTGTCCTAGGGTCTTGGAAATGATACACACACATTGTTCATTGAATGGATCATGTTGAGGGGGTGACAACCCCTAACCAAAATTTTTGGGATGTTTCTAGTTCACTCTTTGGTCACTTCGAAGTCTTAAAAATTACAAGGATGTAACAAGTGATTCCTTATTACTTATTGGGCGCTCTACATACCTACCTTTGGTGGGGCTTACCCTAAATCTAGGGTCTCCCATAGATTCACTTATTCATAGTAGATGTGTGTATGAATGAACCTAAACATTGTCTTTGACCCAAAGATGAGGAAAGCAGATTGAAGGATCTAGGAACATGAATGGGCACATGCTTCTACTTATGAATGCATGTGCATTCCTAAGAGCATGCACGATTCTACATTGGGACACATGTGTTCTCAACTTAGTAACACATGCACATTTCTAAAAAATCCACATTGGAAAGTGTGTGTGGTAGTTCTGTGACCACCAAGGCTACATGATTAGGAATGAATGCACATTTGTAAGAACACACATGCATTATTTTGTGTGTATGTTCCTTTACACCCCATTGCCACTTTTTGTCCATCAACTTCACGTTAAAACCCTAATACTTTCATTCAATTCCATCTTAACTGAAAGAAGCTTACTTTTAAGAAACAAAACTCTACTTTGATTTTTCTATTCATACAATTTATCTAACATAATTCATGTTCAAGAGTAGATGTCTAGAAACTTTTAATGTAAGGAATGATGTTACCTTTCATAAACATTCGTAAGAGAATTTTATCCTTATGTCTTGTTTTCTCCCAATTTGTGACTATATCTTTAAGATTAGTTGGTTCAACTTCATCGGATTTCACCATTTTATCTAATGAAGCCATTGAAGATTACTCTAGTTTGGAATGATTTGAATGGCATACTTTGATATAGCTCAACATATAAAATAATCTAGATATGAAAAAAAGAGAAGAGTTAGTCCAAACTAGATAAAATTGATCAAATATTATAACCTTCCACTAATGTTTGCATCTTAAATTTTGAATTCACATAAATTAACCCATCTAGTAAATAGGAAGCTAATGAATGACTAACAACACAACGATTTGTTAAAAATAATGCTTGAATTATCGTTTCTCCAGAGAACCAATTTAGATCAAAAGGGATCTTAGCTTTGGGATTCACACTTGCAGACATAACAACAACTCTTCCATTAGAAACACCATCTCTTGAAATCTTTTGCTGACATCTTTTATCCATCTAGAGCATAATGACTCCTTCATGTAGGACTTAGAAAATACAATTGCACCAAAAAATTACTTTTTCATTATGAATACACACAATATAAATACATTTATGGATTTGTTGTCAGATCCAACTTATTCTAAAACTGGACATGTTTTTTTAGAGAATCTATCAACAAACTCAAACAGACTCCAACTAATTACTAATGTAAGCATTATTTCCAATACCCTCCCTTAATGATTACATTACACTCATTACAACATCGATCAAAATTACATAACACTCTTTACAAAACTTATGATACACACTTCATTTATATAAGTCACATAGTCTGACTAGTCTTCCTCAGCACTTACACTCACTCTAAACTTCCCAGTTTTCTCTCTTCTCTCCTTCACACTCTCGAGCTTCCCATTTCATTCATTTAAAAGATAAATGCCTCTGATGATCATTAACGAACTTGCAAGATCAACAATATTGACAAAATTAACTCGTCGGGGCTTCGGGGTTTCCTCGATAAAAGTTGTCAAGTAATAAACCACTCTATGGACCTACCACCATCTATCGGATATTTCATTTTCGGCTATCCATCAGTTGCTAGGAAGGTGGTATGGATACTGAATGTGTTCAAAAGTTGATCAAACAACTTGACCTACAAAGATCTCATAAAAAATAACCTGTAATTGATGCTCTTGAAGCCTGAAGCACGACAAGAACCATCAATTTTATAACACATTGTAAACATAACCAAACTAGTGACCAACTTGTGGCAAGATTGGGGTTTCTGTACACACCAGCTTAAGTTATATTACCATGTTCTATAGTTAGTTTTGAATTATACCATTTTTGCAACATTTAATTTTACAGACCACAAACAATATATCCACACTATAAATCTTGAATATTGAAGATCCATGTAACAAACAACTCCACACAACTCCACACAACTCCAACCAGGAACTCTGGTGTTCAATGGAATGGGTTCCCATAAAAAATGTCTCACTGCATATTAGTCAAAATATTGGACTACATCATCATTTTACATGTAGCTTTCCATGCTTCCACTGCATAGCGAGAAATAAAGTCTGCACCTGTCCATGAGAGGTTGTCATCGGATCCGAAGAGCGATCCAATGGAATCCAAAGAGCTTCTCGACCAAACTCATTGAGTTTGCGCTTGTACCTCCTCATAGTGGAATTATATAATTTTCCATTGACATCTTGATTTTGAAGTCGAGCTTGGTCTATTGGCAGTTAAATTTAACTACGATTCATCAAAAAAAAGAACTAATGTAGAGACTCGAGATGCACATGGCTCCCATGCTATGACAACGTTACAAGTGATGACTTGGTGGACTAAAATAAGAAATCCATACTCCTCATAGACTAAGGAAACCCTCTCAAAATTCAATGATATATCGATTTCTTTGTAAACAACACCATTTCAAAAAATGCTCACATATTCATTTGACAGGTACCATGATGCTAAATCGAATTGTGAGTGACAACAACTCCTTCTTTGGCGACTCCTCCAAGAAACGACTGTTATTTTTGCACAACATTCCCTTGTAATCCTCAACAACAACTCACATATCAAGCGATATCTTTGAATTCAATGATAATTCCTCCATGCAGCACACAAACAACAATCTTCTATGACAATAGAACAATGAAGACACACACTCATCGAATTACACAACCAAACTATACTGGTCTTAATAAAAAATAATACCACTATACTCTCACACATACTTACAGAGAATCGACTCCCTACATTTTCACAGTTTACTGGGCCCTCCCATGAGGGAGATAACCCAGAGCACTCAGCTCTGATACCAACTTAGAAAATACAATTGCACGAAAAAATTATTTTTCATTATGAATACACATAATATAAATACATTTATGGATTTGTTGTCAGATCCAACTTATTCTAAACATGGACACGTTTGTTTAGAGAATAAAAAAAACTCAAACAGACTCCAACTAATTACTAATGTAAGCATTATTTCCAATAGTAAGCAGTGCAAGACACTATCTCAGATTCTAGCTCGATTCCTAAAGGTGATAAAGAGATGATTAGAGCACCTTCGATCCACATAAGATGTTGGAGTGAATTCTTTACATCATAAATGAATTTGTCTCTTCATATAGACACAACATAGAAATGTCTCTCACCTACATAACACCTTCTCACTTCAATATAGAGACCTCGTGCTTTGATCCCTAGCTACTATTTGGTGACTCTATCACTCACACTCTCCTTTTCTAGTGAATCCACTGGAATGCCTTACCTTGAGATTTATACCAAACTAGAAACTAAAAAAAGTGTTTAAGGCACAATTTTAAACACTCAAACCAAAATCTAATATATTGCACTAGCACACAAAAACTTTTTTTTTTTTTACATATGTAAGTGGATTATTTTCATTGATCTAAATAATGGATCTATGACTCATATTTAACCTTATTTTCATTCACGTAAAAACCTTATTATTATCCTTATAATTATAGCGATGTTGGAGACAAATCTATTTCTCAATTATCTCTAACACTCTGAACTTATTTTTGTTTAATCTAATATACTTGACACTACAACCCGTTATATATTGCCAACTTGAAAAAACATCGTTAACGTGTTAAATCATGCTTTTCACAAATGTCCTAAGTGAATCCAACTCTAGGGAAGTGTCTGTCCCAATATATTGGACTACATAGTGAAAAAAACATATCCAACAAAGGAAATAAAGAGGCACTTTGCTCCATTTCACATAAATTTTCATTAAGAAACATAAGTAGAAAAGGAGAATGGAAAACGCGATTGGTTAAGTTTGATGCTTCAACGGCATGCCTCTATTTTGTTATGTTTATCATTTCACAAACAATAAGGTATTATTTTATAATGATCTTAACAAAATTGTGACACGTTAATCTATAATGTATTGCTAACACATGTTTGATCATTAATGAATGTTTATTTTAAATTTGTGTTATTTTAAAAATATACATATTATATAATTATTTTATATTATATATGTATATGTCAGGTTTCAAAGGTCTATCTTTACTTTATCCAATGGAAACTTGGTTTATAATTTTCAAGAAATACATAAATCGTTTAGCTCCTCATCTTGTGAAATTTTTGAGGTGACATGGTGGCGAGGTTATAATAAGGACAATAGTTCGACGGAGATTCATGTGGCGCAGGAACATCCACCATTGTTTTATTTTATTTATTTCTTTCATGAAAACTTATCCAATGCACACTAGTTTATAATTGTGAAGAAATACATGAGCCATTTAGGTTTTCATATGGAGATTATTATATTTGGAAACTTGATCTATAATTTTTAAAGAAATACTCAAGTCAATTAGCTTTTCAGGTTGAGATTATAGTATTTGTGAAATTTTTTATGTGACATGGTGACTAGGTTATAATGAGGACAATCATTCGACGTTTAGTCACGTGGCCTAGTAGCCTTCGCTTTTGTTTTATTTTTTGCTTTCATGAAAACTTATTATCATATTTCCGCTGCATAATATTTTTATCTTAATTGTGAGAACCAGACATTAGTTAGTGGTGTAATGACAAGGTTGGTTGGCATACTTATAAAGAAAGAAATTAACGAAGACATTCTCGGTCGGAGATAAAATGTTACTTTATATTAAATTTGTCACAATGTATTTTAATATTATTGTAAAATATTACTTTAAGTTAAATTTGTCACCATCTGTATTAAATTTAATATTATTGTTATTATGGGATGACATATTTATTCCACTTAAAAATCTGGCCCCACAAGTAAACATCATGCCTTGTGGACCGTTTTCAGATATGTGTCACTTGTTACACCCACTAGTGAAGTCTAACCATCTACCAGCCACCAGCTGCCACGTGACATACTAGCTAACCTTGAATTCTTTTAAAATACTATTCCATGTAATTCAAGGAAGACCAATCAGTTTGTGATATATTATTTTAAGAGAGCTCATTTTTTTATTTTAGTGAAGATCAGAGGATGCTCAATTCCAAAGCAATGACCATCCGGTATAAGAATGGATTGACCACACCTGGAATCAGCACACCAAATGCATTGAGTCAGTAAGACTTGGCGTTGTCTCTACGTGACCTAAGTCTTTAATTACTTACATTATTATTTCGCCCATCCCTGCACTGCACTGCACTCTCGGCTGGCAAATATTGTTGGCAGCAATGTTTTCCAAGATTCATCCACACCACCCAGAATTCAGCGGGCGTGTTGTGGTCGACCAGAAGCTATGCAATGCTTCCTCCACAGCGCTAACGGTGTGGAGGAAATCTCTTGTTTTCAACTGCAATGGTTTTACTGTGTTCGATTCCACCGGGAACCTTGTGTTTAGAGTGGACAATTATCCTTCAGATCCACAGGACGAAGTTGTTCTAATGGACGCTGCAGGAACGGCTCTCCTCACAATGCGACGCAAGGTATATAAAATGTTTCAATTGGGTTTCCATCGATTTCCCTTCCTGTAACTAAGAATAATTAAATCTCTGTAACGTTGGAAGGAGCTCAATGAATTGTATTGTATGTGAAACAGAGGTTGAGTCTGCAGCATGAATGGCAGGGATTCTTAGGAGATTTCCAGGACGCCCAGAAACCATTGTTTGTCATGAGAAGGGCAGCCTCTCTACTGATTCCCACAAAGAGATTAGCAGAGGTGTATGTGTGTTCTTCGGCTAAAAGAAACAAGAAGAAGGCACACTCTGACTACCGTGTTGAAGGATGTTATAACAAGCGTTCCTTCACCCTTCTCAACAGCTTTAACGAAATCGTTGCAGAGGTTTGTTCACAGTTAACTTATGCCCGTATGTCGTATGTCTAGTTTACCCTGTATATTCCTACTAAGTAATTTTAAACAGCAAGTTCTGAAAGTATCAATTATGGTATTGCAGGTGAAGCCAAAGCAGGTAAGATCAGATATAAGGTTGGGAGGAGATGTGTTCAATCTGACGGTGAGCCCTGGCTACGACCAAGCTTTCGTTATGGGGTTGATTATCGTTCTCGATCAAAGGATGCCGTCATGATTGATCGCGCGTCGATTCCAGGGAGCGCCAGAAAAAAGGAGGAAGTAATTCGTTTTGCAGTTTCCTCCTCTTGGCCGCGAATGAAGAAGCCTCGACACTGTGGGCATCTTGATGAGGATTCTCTCCGCTTCACTTCATTCAGGCATAGTTTGGAATGTTTAGCGGGATTGAAAATACCTGGTTAGGGTTCTACGCGTGCTCCACAGTGTTACCTTTGGAGAACGAAAAGATATAGTCCTCACATGAAGAAGGAAAGCTTATATCAGAGTCGAGAAAGAACGGAAGTGATATCTCTACTTGCCATTCATTGAATTTAGAGGCTGAACGGCTGTATGTAGTGTGGTCTAGCCCAGATTCAAAGCAATATCAGTATTGTAGATTCATAAGGGGTGTACACATGTTTTAAGTCTCTCTTGAACGCACAAGGCTTTTTCCAAGGCCTTTTAGGCTTGGTCAAGTGAGAATCTGAACGAACTTCAAGGCTTTTTCCAAGGAATTTCAGGCTTGGCCAAGTGATAATCAGAAAGATTACTGACAGACTTTATGTCAAAACTTATGATTTAATTATATGATTTATGTTTTTGAGATACAAGTTCCATATATGCATGTATTCTTTTGTAAAGCTCAATACAAGTCCTTCATAGATCTCTGTTTAATGCATTATCGTATCGTCCATCCATCTATTGTGACTGTAAAATTATGAAAAGTGAATTATGACTAAACTTCACATATTTATAAATCTTAATCCATTCTGCGACCAGCGAATGCAGAAGTATTTACCACAGGATGAACTTCACTGATTATTTTCCGACAGCTTTAAATAGGGTCTGAAAATCGATCTGTGTATGGATTATATCCCTTGGAAAATCGATTTGTGTATGTGACGGGTCTCTTTATGCGGTGAGTTTTGGAAGCATTCTACTTCCTTTCTCCACCGCCACTATGTCTTGTGATTGTCTTATACATCACAAGCTGAAAAGTTTTTTCTCCACTGCCACTGAAACTCTTGAAACACTTTTTTCTCCATTGCCACTATGATTGTATACAATACATCAGATGCTGAAGTTGTTGATGAAGCGTTGAAAATCCTAGAAAAAGCATTGAAAATCTTGGAAGTTGTTGCTTGAGTGTTGAAAAACTTGCTGGAAGCTATTGCTAGTGTTGAAAATACTGGAAAAGAAAAACCTGTTGGAAGCTATGGCTAGTGTTGAAAATACTGGAAACGAGACGAGTTGGATTTAAGGTAACTTACTTTCAAAAGAAGATAAATATTTCCAATATCAATAAAAAACTAGAGAAAATTTATTGAACAATATTATTCTCTAGAACTACAGTGCGAAACAATATATGTAACATTGATGTTACAAAAATCATGACATTATTTCATGCTTTGTGTAGAATTGAACATTATCTCAATTGATTCATATTAGATAAGACTAACCACAGGGTAAGTAAGGAACAATGAAACTATTGTATTCCAGTGATTGTGTATACCTTGGATCCAATGATTACAGATTGATTGTAGTTTCCCTAATTGAAATACTATGTGTAATCTTCGAATCATAGTCACTTTGATTACTTATACTAGTTAAGAGCTGGAATCACATGTGTAAGTAACTACGTAATAAATACTAGTGATTAGTTACATGTTACACCAATACATATGTAAATGTTGTAAACTCAAGACATGGTAGTGGTTAGAGTTACACACATTAGACTAGTGGGATCAACACAATTGATAAGATTAATAGAGGTGGTGTGAGGATTGTTTCTTCTTCCTACTTCACAGATGAATCAACCTTACGGGTGAAGCTTCGACTTACTACATTTCTTTCAACCTTAATTCAAGGTGCCATTCGACAGTCTCCATGGAAGCCAAGGCGAGATACCTTCGTTGAACCACACAACCCAGTTGGAGATTTATAAACATCTTCTGAGAGTCGTAAAGTAGATTCATAGTAAATTCATAGTGCATCGATAATAATTTCATATATGAATCCGAGGGGATACTTATAAATGAGGATTGCAGAGACAAATGGATTTCCCATAGACTGGCCCTCATAGTGGCTTGAGGAATTGGTTATGGGGAACATTTTGAGTTTTTATTGAACAAAAAGCACACCAGACACATATCGAAGGAAAGATATTTAGTGATGGTGCAAAATATTAGATTGTTGATGGTTGAGGAGGGGAAAGATATTTCCCGAAAGGCCCACTATACGAGCGATAACAAGGAGAACCCTATATATCTTCATATAAAGAATTTCTATTACTAAATTTTGATTTACAGTTACCCTAACAGAAGTGGGTAAACCATTTAGGGAGCCAATACGGGGTATCTTTCCCATATCCGTGGAATTCATTGCCTAGGGCATAGATTTAGTCAGAGGATGGCTATCTAGAGAGATTTGTAAGGCGAATACAATCAAAGCTAGCGTAAATTGTTTAGGAGGTTTTTATATCATATGAACGACGTTCCCGAACTCTAATAATTTCAAACAATAATAATAAAAGGTTACATGAAGGGATGGTTATCTAGATAGATTTAATTGGCTGAGACAATACAATAAAAAATGGTGTGAATTGTCTTGCAGGTATCTATGTCTTTCCAAAGGAAGTCCACCAAACCTTAATAATCATAAACAAGAATAATAAAATGATACAGGAAGGGCTAGGGGAAGACATAAGTAAAAATATAGGGAGAAAGAAAGATGCATATACCTTGAGTCTTTATTGTCGTCGGACATTTTTGGGAAATTACAACAAATGAAAGGAGGATGAAGAATTTTTTTTCAAAACTTCTAACAATCGTTGAATATATAAACTAGAAGTATATGAAAGATGATAACTAGATAGAGGATCAGAGGTAGTTTTCATAGGGATAGAAAAAAAAAATCAAACCCTACCAAACCTAATTACTAAAATGTCTAAACTATAAACTATCGCCACATAAAATTTCCAACATATATAGTGTAGGTTAAATGTAGAGCATGAAAATCCACCGAGGATTCAGACCCCTAGGAAGATTAGGTGAGAATCTAGTGTATTATGTATGGTAGGGATTGGCTGCTTTGAGATATTTTGTTTTTGTTTTTGAGACAATATTTGTAATAATTTATCACGTTGTTTCTGAGAATCATGGCCACAAGAGAATCACAACATCGACACACTCATATGATATGCTCATTGTGGTATTGACCCCAGTTCCCTTCTACCAAATAGGACAATGTTAATACAAAAGTTGTTGTTCTCTAAACAAAGAAAACAATAAATCAAATTTTGCAAGCTTGAGAAGATCAAGAGTGTCAAAACAACATAGCATGATGCCAATGCAAAATTAAATTTAAAAATGTATTGCTCTAATCATAAACTAATACACAAATCAGAACAAGGGTAGAGAATATGTCCAAAGTAGGATAATAAACCATGCATTGTAATGCTCATGAGAGATTCTAATATACGTCTCCAAACAAGAGAAACAATGTAAACCAATCAGACAAGGAGAAGCCACATTCCAATAGAAGCAACCAAACCAAATAAGTTACCTATTGTATCACTTTATTCAGGCTTTCATAGGTTTGATTCATTGTATTCAAGATTTTTCATGGAGAAGAAAATCACAAAGCACAAACCAGATAAGTGTTTGATTTACTGTATTCAAGATTTTTCATGGAGATTCCAGAGCAGGAACAAAACCCTTAATCAAGCACCTATGAATCCAACCAGGGAAACCAACATTAAAAAATCTCGAGAATTACAACATGTGTATCCAACATGCGAAACACAACAGGGTAATCCTAAGATTGGAGATTACCTGTTACGAGGAAAATCTCTCTATGGCTAGCGTAAACCACAACAGACGGAATGACTGCAGAAATAAACTCTCTTCTCAAGGATGCTATGAAAACAAATATGCTAGCAAGACAAGATAAAGGCTTACCTCGTCCAGACGTTCAATGAAGTCCACTGTTGAGCACTTGACCCAAAGCAATATACCTTCAACTAGTCCTCAAAAGACAAGCAAAGAAAGAATATGGTGATATTATATAATGTTAGCACATTCAATAGCATAATCCATTAATAAACATGACAAATACGCCCATGGAATAATAATTCAAATATTTGCAAGATATCAATTGGATGAGAAAAGAGTATTTCTATTAATAAATGATCAGCAGAAGTGAAAATGTTAGACTTTTGTGTTGGCACGATTCAAAACTGAGAAACTAAGTTCCTTCCAGCTGGGCCTCCACCACTTCAATCCTCCACCAAAGGAAAGCTTATAAGAGAGAAACAATGAGGTTCTCAATCAATAAGGGAAGAGCTTGGGGGATGAACATTGTGTTCAAACTTAAAGGACAAAGGGATGCAGACTCAATATGAAGTAAATAATTTCTCCAGAGTAACTTTTCTGTCATAGTTGAATTCTTTCTCCTCTTTCCATAGCTCGGAATTGGCCCATTTATAGCCTAAAAAATGGATCTGAAGGATCGAGTCGGAACGTTTCCAGTACATGGAAGGCCAAGCATCATAGATCTCCTGTCGTGACATGGAAACCCAACATTAATTTTCATTTTATGGCGCAAATCCTGATGTATGCAGGCTGTAGTGGAGCAGCCTGTGTATACGCATGTTGTATAGTAGACACGATGCATATATGTGGATTTTTTTTAATTTTTAGCTATGGATTTTACAAACAGGGATGATGAGTCTGCATGGGGAAATGGAAAAATGCCTTATGTGCAAGATTGCATAGGGTGAGGAAAATCTTGCTATAACATTACCCAACAAAATTATAGTCCCACTCATCCTTTCCCTTAATTATCTCTGCAGTTTCTAAATGACTACCTCCTTGCCTTGGAGTATTTCTCCCTCACCTTCAGAGATGATAGTTGGCGTTTGGTTTTAATGGTTATTGTGTAGTATTTGAAGAAGAAATATCATGATTATTGTGTAATAATTGAATCATAACTTTATTTATATCTCGAAATCTTGTAAGGAGAAGTTTTAATGAGTATTGTGTAAATAACTTTTTTATATCCACCTAGAACTAGAATTATCAAAGCCTGCATTATTTGACTTCTATTGGTGCTTGGGAGGGTTGTGGTGCAATTTCTCTATTCATTTAAGAAAGGTATTCGGGAACTTCAAGGCTCGAGATTAATGTTAGATGGTTTTTCTTCAATACCCTTTTTTTAAACCCTCAAATCCTAAGCTCCCTTCACTTAGCAATTCATCCTCCTATATTTTTAATGCTTCTGTCATCCCTATAATTTATTGCATGTGACGTCCTCTTAATATCGTTGTTCCATGAATTAATTGATAGTTATATTGCGACATGAATAAATGAGATGCTTGGATGATTATGTGTTTATTTACTTATGTGCCATAAAAAGTTAAATTGATAATTATTTTGCACCATGAATTAATTGATAGTTATATTGCGACATGAATAAACGAGATGCTTGGATTATTATGTATTTATTTACTTTTGCGCCATAAAATTTAAATTGATAATTATTTTGCGTCATGATATAAAATTTATGTGTGGATGGTCATGTGTGCAGTTTACCTCTGTGCCATAAAAATAAATCGATAATTGCTTTGCGCCATGATGTAAAAACAATTTACGGATGGTCATGTGTGTAGTTTACTTCATGTGCCACTAAAAATGTAATGAATAATTGATTGAGCGATTGATTTCCCTTGTGCCATGGATGATGTTGAGGATTAAGTAATTAGATTGATTTGCGCTATGGACTAATGATGATGCCTAAATGATTACGCTTTAGATTACTCGCGCACATTGTAACAACGTTGATGTATGATTTCCTAAGTGCTTAGATTAATTGTGTGCATTGTAATGATGTTGATTTATGTTTAATTCAGTATTTAGATCACACGTGAACCTTGGAATAATGTTGATTTATAGTTGAATTCAGTAAATGATTAATCCCGCTCCTTGAATTAAAGTAGATGTCTGTTTTTGTTCCTTGAAAATAAAATAAAGTTGATTACATTGTGCCTTAACATATGTCATTATATGATTGATTTATTAATTAAATTCTCTTGCACCTTGGAATTTATGTGATGTGTGCTTGGTTATTAGAACACTATTGCAACATTGATTATCGTTGATGTTGTCGATTTAGCTAGTTGGGTTTGGACTTGATTGTGTTAGTGGGATGTAGACACCTCCTTGTTCCTCAAAACAGTCTCCATCCATGAGAACTTAAATGGTCAAAATCAATCGGATGAATCCTGGGATTGAGCGTTGCTTATGTGTCTTGGTGGTCCTAGCCTTGCATGGTAGGTTGGGCGGGTAGTTTCTCTATGTTATCTTTATGTGATGAGTTGATCTTACGTCGCCATTTATGATATTGGTTGATTTTGTGTCGTTATCTAATGAAATGATGTGTTAATTATGTGTCATTACTAATTATGATTGATGTGTTGGTTGTGTCGTTATGGATTACGACGATGAGTCACTTGTAATGATTTTAATATGATGTCATTGATTAGTCGTTTCTATGAACTATGTGTTGAAGTTAATTTCCTAATGTTTTGAAAGGAAAAAAATGCCTTTCGTGCATCGCTTTCCTAGTCGTAACAAAGGGGTCGTTACAGAGGCCAACTATAAGTAGGAATAAACCTCTGCAAGAAACCTACTCTACATTAGTAGGCCCACACATGTGAAGTGATACAGTCCAAAATGACACATGTAAAACTTCAAGGTGATGTCACCAACAAGAAAGGATCCAAGCATGATTGCTCCATAATCAAGGTCAAGAGCTCATCCTCCAAGGGCTCAAGGACTCTTGTTATCCTATAAATCGATATACTCCTCTAGGTCCATACACTTGCATGATCAATCCCTTTATCCAAGATAACATAAGTAAAGTAAAAGCCTCCATGTATGTGATCAAGTGTGCCCATGCCATCTAGGGATCAACACCTTTTTCGAAAATTCCAAGTGCTCTTCCTCAAAAAACAAGGCTTCCTCCAAGGAAGCATCTCAACCTCTATGTGGCCATCATGAAGAAAGCACCCAATTGTCTAAAGGTCTCTAATGATCCAAGTAATAATGCCACATAAGCATCAATAAATGATAACATTCCAAGAGTAAGTCATCTCCTCATGTTTATGTCCATAAAAAAATAACGATCAGATAATCCATACACCATGAAGGTCATATCAAATGAAGCACCCACATACATGGTGTAAACACTTTAGCAACAACCCAAAAATCTAACCATTATCACTCTTAACCTCATTAACCTATAAGGTTTATAGCTCAATAAATGGATGAAAGAAGAGAAAATGAGTTCATTTTTAAATTGTGACATTAATTAAATTAAGGAGTTTAAGCATGGTCATAATAAATTATTCTATATAGACTACGAATATGAAGAAGAATAAGATATTGAACCTTATCATGGTCGAATACTAGAGAATACTATTCTCACCATATCTTGTCATGATTTGACTAGCATTATTGCTCTACAAAATCTCCAAGTTGAAGGATATGTCCTAAAAAAAAAGGTAATAGTATTGATTGATTATGGGAATACCCATAATTTTGTTGACCAAAAATTAGCTAAACTTCTCAACTATTCCATATATGTAGAAAAAGAGTTTCACATAATGATTTTAGATGGGTACATACCATAAACTAGTCATGGAAGTGCCATATAATGAAGCTCACTATGGGGAACTATTTCTTAGATATCCCAATGATTTCAATTCCCATGGTTTTATTTTATGTAGTGTTAGGGGTCCAATAACTGAAACCATTGGCAACATTTTCTATGACTTTTAGGGAATTTTCATGATATTTTTGTTACATGGAAAGGACATTGAACTCATAAATATTCAAGAGAAACTATATAAAGTGATAAGCTCCAACAACATGACAAAATTGTTAAAAAAGGGACACCAACTTAGGGTATTCTTACAATTGTACTCACTAGATGTTCAAATATATAATCCTTATACTTTCTTATATCTTCAAAGAGTTATTGACAATCATTCCAAGGTATTTGGTGAGATCACCAAAGTTCTCCATCCTATTCGAGAGCATGATCATATGATTCAACTCATTCATGGGTGCCTTTCAACTAACATCCAACCTAATAGATATTCTTATGACTAGAAGAGTGAGATTGTGTGTATGGTTCAAGACATGCTAGAGGAGAGCATCATTCAACCCATCCAAATTTGTTTCTCTTCACTGATGTTGATGGTTTGAAAAAAATATTCTTCATGTCATATGTATCTAGATTATTGAGAGACTAACAACATCACCATTAAAAGGTTTCCCATTCTTATCATTAATGATTTCTTATATGAATTTCATGAATTATTTTTCTTTACTAAGTTGGATATTCATTCAAGATATTGTCATATGAGAATGAGGGAAGAATACATCCCAAAAAAACTTTTAGAACATATGAAGATCATTATGTTTTTTTGGTGATGCATTCTAAGCTTACTAGTACACCATCCACATTCCAAAGCTTGATGAGTTTTGTTTTCAATCCCTTCCTCTTAAAATTTGTGTCGATATGTTTTGATGATATACTAATTCACAAAAAAAAAAAATTAAGAAAAGCATGAAAAACATACTAACATGGTCATGATATACCATAAAACCATTGAAAGCACATATCCAAGACACACAAAGATCTATAGAAATTTTAGTTTTTCCAACCAAATTGCAAATGTACATGAGATATAATAATAGGTTACAAATTTAATGCAAAACATAATAACATGGTCATGAAACCATTGCAAACACACAATTGAAACATATAGAAATGTTATTGCAAATGTACATGAGATATAATAATAGGTTACAAATTTACCAATAATATCATATGATATGATAGCAAACTAAGGGCTCTCAACTACTTGCAACTCTTTAGCTCACATAATATTTCAATGTTTTTATAACTAACATAGATCATTCACACTTTACACTCTTAATTCTCCCATTAACCTCCACTAATCGAGGTCTTTTTTATAAATACATATATCTGAATTAGTATTAGCTGGGTCATTGAATTATATTCTTATCTATTGAATGCCATTTATGGTGGCAATCTAAAATTTGGTGATAATTCTAAATGGATCATTAAACAAATATGATAATGTCACTAATGCTCTATTTACTCTATTTATTGGTTTCATGCGTACACTTTGTCTCTTTGCGCATGACTAATTCATGCTTATGCAAATAACACTTGATGTATACACATGCTATTTCCACTTCACCACATCATATTTTACTACATTTATTGTGAATTACATAACATGTTATAATAATATGGAAATTTGTCAACTACTCAACCCATATTTCTTAAATTTGTGTCATCAATCCACGCTATATGGATATGGAGGTAAAGAGAAATCTATTACACTAATTCTAAAGATATTGTTGTTTAAGTCCCTATAATATAGGGGAACACATTTTCTAATGTTGAAATTATAATTAACTACATAAGTAATTTTGAAAATTTAATGATAACAGTTTTATAGGAATTTTGAAAATTTAATGACAACAATCTTCTAAATTGGAAAGTGATACATTTTAGATTAAATTTATAAAAATAAATCTCCATCAACAAAACAATTATTTGGATATGGAGGTAAAGATAAATCTATTACACTAATTCTAAATATATTGTTGTTTAAGTAGGTATAATATAGGGGAACACATTTTCTAATGTTGAAATTATAATTAACTACCTAAGGAATTTTGAAAATTTAATGATAACAGTTTTATAGGAATTTTGAAAATTTAATGACAACCATCTTCTAAATTGGAAAGTGATACATTTTAGATTAAATTTATAAAAATAAATCTCCATCAACAAAACAATTATTGAAAATTAAAAACAATTAAAAATGAAGGTTTAATCTCAAATCATTTTAAAGATAAAGTGATTCAATACTAATAGAAATTACATCACATCATGGAGAAGACACAAATTGCAATAATCCACAGTTGTCATAGATCAAACAATGTTGTGATTTCTATGCACTAATAATTTAGTTGTGTTGTTTTGATCCAGAATGTATCATTATATAATTTTCATATATCTTGCCACTTTTTGGGTGGAAAAAGTGGAGGAAATGGCTTGTAAGGTCTGTTTTAGTTGTAGGTCCAAGTTTGGAGATTTGGGGTCTAAAATCTTCTAGAGGCATTTTGATGCATCAAATGACACTTTTTAGGGTCAAAAGTTTTTCATAAGAAATGATAGCCAAGTTGTTCTAAACATAAATAACACTATGATGATTGCAAGGATGGGAAGAAGAAGTGGAAAGGAAAATACAAGGAAATGACAGATATTGCACATCAGTGCAAGGATCCAAACAAACACTAAAATCATTATAATATAGATGATCTCACTGAAGAAAAGTGTTGAAAGCTACATCCAAATATGAATACAAATAACCATGAGAAGGATGAAAAGAAGAAGAACCTATTAGCCATGGATTCAAGCCACCTAGTAGAGAGAAGCTCATATGTGGATGATAGCATTGTTTGCACCTCGATGCAGAAGGAGGTGAATCTGAGTAGGATTCACGACAAGGAAGATAACAGGATGAATAAACTCTTTTACATGAAGATCCAAGTCAAAAATACCATAGTGGATTCTCTATTAAATTTTGTTTCACAAGCCAAACTCTTAACAGAAAATCCAATCAACAAGCTTGGGTTTGAAGTTCATTATCATGTAAGCGCATATCCATTGGCATGGGTGAATAAAGATGAAAATCTCAAAGTCACTAAATAGTGTAAGTTCAAGTTGTATATAAGTGTGAATTTTATTGATTAAGTAGAGTTAGATGTAGTACCCCTTTATGTCTTTGGTGTAGCGTTTGGAAGCTCCTACATGTATATGAGGGATGCAATCTTCATTAGGAGAGAAAAATAGTATCACCTAATCAAGGATGGTAATTATTTCATCATCAATGAACACAAAGGTAAATTCAATATCTCTTTGATAAGTGCCAACCAAGCCAAAAAAATTATTAGTTCTAGTAGAAATTTTGTATTTCTTTTCTTGAAGAGAATCAACTAGGGGACGAATCAGTAAGAGTAAATACATCCGTGGAGAGATGTACCAAAGAGAATAAATAACAATTGGAGGAGCTTTTTGTAGACATATATAGGAGTGTTCCAGGATCATAGATTGTTACAACCCAAGAGGGAAGTGGAGCATCAGACACAATTGTTTACTAACTCCCCATTACCAAATATTGGGTTGTATAGATAGTATGTTCTAGAAGTAGACAAAGTGAAGAAATAGTTGCAAAACCTACTAGAGAAAGGAGTAATTCAACCAAGCACCATACCTTTTGGATCACGTATCATCATAGTAGCCAAGAAATATGGAATTGAAAAATGTGCGTCGACTCCAAAGCTTCAAAAAACATCATACTAAAAAATTAGTACCCTCTTCTTAGGATTGATGATTTGTTAGACAAGTTGTATCATGCCAAGTACTTAAGCAATTTGGATCTAAAATCAAGATACCACCACATACATATTAAAGAAGAATACACCTAGAATACTTCCTCCATAACAAGGAAAGTTTTGTATGAAATGTTGGTCATGCATTTTGGTTTACATAATGCACTAGCTACATTTATGTCATTGATGAATGATATATTGCATCCCTATTTAGATTAATTTGTAATATTGTATTTTGATTACATATTGGTTTATATCTCTACCTAGGAAGAACACATATCACATATCATGAAAGTGTTAGAGACTCTAAAAAAGAATATATCGCTAGTTATCCTTAAGAAATATCAGTTTGTTTAAGATCCATTTGTGTATTTGCGGTACATGATTGGTGGAGATGAACTCAATATATATCCCTTAAAGATGGAGGCCATCCTCAAGTGGTCATGTATTACTAATGTCATTTAATTTACGAGTTTCATTGGGGAGACACAATACCTATGGAGGTTCATAACATACTTTTCAATGGTAGCTATGCTATTCTATGCCATAACAACTAGTGGTAAGAGTTTCTAGTGGGGAAAGAATCATCATAAAGATTTTGTTGAGATGAAATAGAATATCGTTCAAGAACTAGTTCTTTCATTTTTTAACTTGTATAATCCTTTTTAATTGGATATATATGAAAGTGAATATGTTATGGGAGTGGTCTTGATGCATGGAGGTAAGACGATATGTTATCATTGTGAAATATTTCATGGGAGAGTCTTGAACTACTCTTTGTATGATAAGGAAATCTATTCCCTGGATCAATTTATTAATAAGTGGAAGCACAATCTGATGGTAAAGGAAAACATTAACACATTGATCACTGGAAATTACATTATTTGCAAGCCTATAGTAAGCTTCAACAAACTAGACATTACAAGTGGATGGGTTTTTTGTAGAAATTTCCTCTAGTCATGAAGTATAAAAAGGGTAGTACTAATAGGTTGGAAGACATGATTTCAAGGGAAATCATATCAAGTATTATAACTTTCCGAACTCTTATGAATATGGATCCTTTTACCCATGATGCATACAAAGAGTAATACATAGAATATGAGGACCTTAAAGAGGTGTTTCAGTAGTTATATGGTTAAGTTAGTGTAGAAGAAGGTGATGGTAAGGATGACTATCATATCTAGAATGTGTCGCTCTACAGCATAGACAAGCTCTATGTCCTTAATGGTGAAATATTGTAGCCTATCAGAGAGGTTCACACCTCCAAGGTTTCAATAGATTTTGGTGTTGGGAAGATAGTTTCCAAATGAAAAATGTATGTGCATTGGCCTAAAATGAAAGAAGATGTAGCTCTGTATAATAGAGGGTACATACTTTGTAGTACCAATAAGTCTAGTAATAGAAAATAAGGTTTATACCATCCCTTAGTTGTACCTTATTGAACCTAGTAAATAATTTCCATGGATTTTGTGGGTGGTTTTCCAACAACCAAGAAGGGACACGACTATGTGTTTTTTGTAGTTGACCGGTTTACAAAAATGTGCATTTGTATGGTTTGTAAAAGTACCACTAGAGGACAATACGAAACAAACATGTTCTTTGAATGGTATTGGGTGCACTTTGGGATACAAAGGAGCATCATCTCATATATGGATAACATATTTCTCGGTGTCTTTTGGAATACACTTTAGGAAAAGACGGACACCAAGTTGAATATATCTACAACTTTCCATCCATAGAAAGATGGGTATACAAAAGTAGTCAACATGACTTTGGTTCAACTTTTGAGGGGTTACAGTAAGAAGCATCCAAATAACTAGGATGAAAATATCATATATATTCAACACTCTTTTGACAGAGAAGTTCATACTTTACTAGTAAGTCCCATTTCAAAACTTGTGTTCGTATTTGTTGTCTTTTCCCTTCGATGTTGTATATGGACACAAGGAGGTGCGAGGGAAGGGGTCATAGGAGAAGCATTGAGAGTAGATAAGTTTGTTGAAAAGATTAGGCATATCAATTTGTATGTACATGAGACATTAAATAAGTCACAAGAAACGTACAAGGCTCAACATTATTAGAATAGAACTAAGAAAACATTCAAGGAGGGGATAGAGTTTGTTTGCAACTAAAAAAAGAAAGGCTACAAGGTCTTGGTAAGAACTAAGAAAGGTCCTGGCAAGATTAGGTAGATCCATTTGTAGGTACATGAGACATTAAATAAGTCACAAGAAAGGTACAAGGCTCAACATGATTAGCATATAACTAAGAAACCATTCAATGAAGAGATGGAGCTTGTTTGCGACTAAACAAAGAAAGACTACAACGTCATGGTAAGAATATAAAGGATTTATAGTATGGCCCTTTTGAGTTATTGTAGAAGGTGGGTAGTAATTCCTACAAACTCATTCTACCCCCATATATCTGTATTTACTAAGTAGATGTGGAAAATCTAAAACTTTATGAGCCCTCCATGTTGGCTCGAGAATCTAAGGAGTAGGTCCTACATACCATAGAGGACTTAGCACCAGAAGCTCCGATAGAGTTGGAAAAAGAAATAGTTTTGTAGAAGAATTCTAGAACTACCATACAAGTGCATCATGAATTTTGGTATATCAATTTGAAAGGACAATTTCCAGGTATGGAAAAATGGTACTCTAGCTTGAAGGCAGAGGAAAAATTTTCTCACCTGATTCAGTGAAAGATTTTGGTGACCAAAATCCTCTTTAAATGGGGAGGTATGATCCATAATGGATCATTAAATAATTTTTCATCTATTTTGGTATTTTCTTGATGGAAAATTGGAGAAATTGGCTTATAAGGCCCATTTTAGTGGTAGGTCCTAGTTTGGAGATTCGAGGTTCAAAACCTTCTAAAGCCATTTTGAGGCATCAAACAAGACTTTTGGGGTTCAAAAATTTGTGAGAATAGCTCCTAATCCCTTGATGTTATTCTACACACTGAGGGCTTTCCAAAGGTGTGAAAATAACCTCAATTGGAGTTTGTATACGAAAGTTATGCCTCCCACAAGTTTACCTACCTTCTTGACCACCATGGTGTCGAGTGGATTCCATCTTATCCCCCATTAGTCATGTGTTGGGATAGTCACATGAGGACTTTCAAGAATATTCTAGAAGATCCAAAACCCTAACAATATTTAAGGTTTAAAGCATACAAAAACTTTAACCCTAGATGGCTATTAGAATATTGGGCCACTAGGAGGAGAGGAAGTTCCTTCTTTTAGCATTGTACTTGTTCTATTGTTGAGCAGAGCATCTAGGAGTGGGATTTGAGAGCATAACAAAGGAGGAAGAAGATTATGCAGTAGACATTCAACCTATAATGTCATTGGAAACTCCATAGTGAGTGTCCCTTTCTTTTTATTTTCATTTTCATAATTGAAGAAAAGAGAGAAATGCATATACTTCACTTTCTAGCTAGGTTTTCTCCTATATTGGGTTTCATGGGATAAATCTTGTGTTCATTTTTGTGGATGGTGATTTCTAAGGATATGTGATTTCTACATCTCACTATGAAGGAGGATTCCTTCAATGCTTAACATAGAGTTGACATGTAGCATTTAAAAAAACATCTCAATGGCCACCTTAATTAATATATTTTAATATCAAACCTCTCTCTCTCTCTCTCTCTCTCTCTCTCTCTCTCTCTCTCTCTCTCTCTCTCTCTCTCTCTCTCTCTATATATATATATATATATATATATATATATATATATATATATATATA
>JZKD02S2053728.1:253425-268661 GCA_000966675.3 Picea glauca | reverse complement strand
TTGTAGTTTTTGAGTCCATAGTTTTTTGGTATCCCATGGTTTTAGATCCCATGCATGTAATGAAACTTTTAAAGAGCTTAGAATATTCCATTGATATTGGCGTAGAGGTGAGAGGTGAATGCTTACTTGGATAGCTTGGCTAGATTTAATCAAGGAAGTAGATCTTTGTTGGTTATGGTGATGGAGTTAAGGGATACAGATTATGGGATCCTACTACCCAGAAATCATCATTAGAAAATAAGTGTACATGGACCAATCAAGAGTTGTTCAAGATCACAAAGGGATATTTGTTTTCAAACTGAGGGAATCATTGTATGGCCTAAGGTAACCAAGCAATGGTAAAAGATGTGTGATTCCTTCATGGTGAGCCAAAGTTGTTAAGAAGTGAGTATTATCATTGTGTTTATTGCATATTCATTTTCTTGGTGTTATGTTGATGATATGATTTTTGCAAGGAAAGCACGGTTGATGTCACTAGGTTAAAGGATTAGTTGGTCGGGATGTTTCAAATGAAGGATCCCGGAGCAACAAAATAAATCTTGGGCATAGAAGTACACAAAAACGGAAAAATGGTAAGATATGGTTGTCACTAATGAGGTTCAATATGAACTTTGTGAAACTAGTAAATATCTCTTTAGCTTTACATTGTAAGCTTTCTTTGAGTTTATGTCATGATAATAAGGAAGAAAAGGATTATATGTCCCATGTACAAATGTAGTAAGAAGGTTGATGATTGTAACAAAATGTTCAATTATTTCACATGTAGTTGGTGTTGTCAGTGCACACATGGAAAAACCAGATAAAGAGCATGGAAATGGGTGCTTCCGTATCTAAGAAGTACGATTATTACCTACATTGGTTGTAGTGATTTAGTTTGTGGTTATGTTGATTTAGTGGAGGTGGAGTGATCCATACTAGAGCAAACTGTGTAGACATGTTTACGTAACCAATATTGCTAGAGAAGTTGCGGTGGTGTTTGGCTTCTCTTGGCTTGCAGGAAGGTGATGGTTGATTTGTTAGGAAAGGTATCAAGAAATTGTTGTCAAGGTGGAGATTATTGGGTTGTGACAACACACCTTGCAGTTACATTGTTTGGGTGGATGTTTATCAAGTGTTTGGATTTCCATATGCCTAGAAATGATTGAGAATCTTGTGTTTAAATGTAAAATCATGTGAGGAGCTATTTGAGACTTGTATTCATTTATCCTTTTGGATGAGAAATAAAGATATCATTGCCCCCCATTTTTATTCCTCCCTATTGTGTGTGGTTTTTTATATTTCTCTGTTTTTTCTTGTGTTCATGAATTCTATTTGTAGGCCTCAAGTCTAATAGGAAAAAATAAAAGTACCATTTTCTCTAGTTTCAATCTAGAAAAAGCTAAGAGCATTTCTAATCCAAAATAACATTACTATTTTCTCTTGTTTATAAACTAAACACTTTGTTCAACAAAAAATGACGTCATTAATAGCTTCTTTGTTGGAGTTACTTCACACACACCTAGGATTTATTTTTCCTAATGTTTTTCCTATGTTTATTAGTCTTTATCCAGTCTCCTAACGTTTAGGGAGAATATTCCTCTGGGAGAATATTCTCTTCAGTGTTCACTTCAGTTTGATTAGTTGAGTGGAGTCTAGATGCTGCATTGGTTTTGTCACCATGAAACATTGGGATCATCACCAGCTAATCCACATTAGCCTTGGTATCATCACCAGACTAGTGCATTACCCATGATTCCCTGATCTCCTCCTCACTTCACTTTGTTTCAGTCAGTTAACTGAAGACTGATAGACTAGTTAACTCAACTAGGTGGCAATTCACTCTTGTAACTGCCCGAGAGACTAGACTAGGTGGCAGTTCACTCCCGTAACTATTGGTGTGTGACCAAATCACTCTAGACCACCAATATAGCACATTGGTTGAGTTATAAATAGTATATCATGTGTAAATTATTCATTATTCATTACGGTTAATGAGAATTCTTCCATTCTTTCTCTCTTTCTTATTCTTTTTCAATTTCTCTCTGCAAATGTGTGTGGTATTTTATATATAGATCTATTATGTGCAGGTTCAACACATTTACATGGTATCATAGCCGACATACTACTAAGAAAAATCTACACCAAATTATTTTTGCAGGTACCAAAGATTGAAGACATTGGAAAAATGGAATTCCTAAAAGAATTCAGTCTTACACCTTACAACTTATTTGCATGGAAGGACAATATGGTCATGCATTGTTGGAAAATTGAGGGGGGGGGGTGAATCAGTTGTTATTGTGCTTAAACAATTATTCCCATTTTAAACTCTTTACAAAACACTCAATGACAATCATAGTAAAGAAGGGAAGTAAGCAATAGAATATTCAACATCAATCACACACATGAAATATACGAAGACAAATATTTCCTGAGGAAAACCATAAAGGGAAAAAACTCTTCTTCTTGATATGATAAGTAATATTTATTTTCTGTACATTATCATTATTATGAGCTCCAACTCTTCTTGAGGCAAGACCTCTGTTGTATAAGAAACAACTTGCTGAGAGCACCAACTCTTTGGTTTCTCTAGCACCCACTAGAAGGAAGCACCAACTCCCTGAGTATTCCAGCACCAACTCCCTGAGTATTCCAGCACCAACTCGATGGAAGCACCAACTTCCAGTCACACATGCACTAACCTGTATAACAGAGAACAATATTTCTCCCTTGCACTACCCTGCCACCCTGATTTTTTTGGCTACAACCAGATGGAAGCTACAACTCCCTTTGTTGACGCACCTACTTGAAACTCTGAGGACACCAATCCTCCCTACCACCCTGAACTATAAATCTTTGCTTTACTTGAATTTATCACAGTGATACAACATTTATTTATGGCTTACCAATCTCATCACTGTTCTGCTACACTACTCTACTTTGCTCGCATCAGTGTCTCTTTGCTCGCATCTCTTGTGCTTTATGTTCTTCTTCCTTTTATGCTCTATGCGCCATGTCCATTATATGCGCTATGTCTCTTCTGTGCATTTCAGCTGCTACACACAACCTCCTTCTACTCGCATCAATCACACTCAACAACAACAACCATATCTTCTCTGTTTTGCACATATTTATCATGCCAAGTCCTCTACCAGGGTATACACTCAACTATTCATCCTCTCTGGCGATCATCCTGAGTTTGTTCTTCATCAATGGTCATTATCCTAAGATTCTTCGACTTCTTTGGAAGTTATAGTATTTGACGCATTTCCATATGTCAATTGTCTAAATGATGAATCTTCACTTCACTGGAAGTCACCTCGAGACTCTTCATCTCTTCTGGCGATCACACTCAAGCTCGTCGAATTCTCTGGCAGATACAATCACTCTATTTCTGGAAGTTACAATCAGTCATTTCCCGTAGTTACAGAGAGAAATTTTGTGCACTTGTTCCTTTGGACCCTTTTCCTTTCCCAAGAAAAAATTTGCAGCAGGCGCTAGCGTTTCTTGCTAAGCCCCCTCCTTTCACGTGATCATCGGCGGTGACCAAACGCCTATCCAAAAAGGCGCTTCTCGATTTCTGCCTAGTGAGCGTTGGTTCCATTTCATGATATGACCTTGGGCTATGAGCTTCATGTGACCGCGCGATTGCAGGCATGTCCATAGGCAGTTTGAGGGAAACCCACTTTTTGCCCCACAATTCACTACGAGCCTCCACGCGTCCTTTCTCCTAAACCATGGTTTCAATTGCGGCCCGTTCACGAAAAATTAAGACCCGAGCATGTTCTAGCCCTGCAATGGAGCACGGCCTTTGATATCATGATATTGAAGATGCTCCTAAATGAACGGTTAAGATATGTCCTCTCAAGTCTGCGGACCAGATCTCACCTTCCTACATCCAGGCTCCGGGAGTTTCAAATCTCAAACCCTGTTGCTACTGACTGGATATCTTCCGGAATGGAAGATATGTTGACATATGTCCTCCTCAATCGACGAATCTGCCTTCTTTCCTTTGTCCACAAACGATCCTTAGTCTCAATGATCAGGTGACATGTGGTCCTCCAAACCAACGAACGAGATTGATTTCGCCTTTCGGGCTTCGGGAGTTTCGATTCTCAAACTCCGCTTGCTCCCAGAGAATTTCACCCAGAGTCCACGATCCAATGATGTGTGTCCCTTTTGGATCAACAGTCATGATCCTTTCATGTCTCTGGACTTTGGAGATTTAAAATTACGCTATCCTTCCACTAGAGTAGATCGACGGATGAGAATGCTCTTGAAGTGATATTTCAGATCGGACATCTTGTGTCCACTTCAGGACTTCGGCATTCAGGACTTCAGATATTTTGTCATTTTTCAGTGGTAAAGCTCCCGAAGTAAAACTCTTGGAGTGACGTAACTCTTTTGTCACTCGATGATGTGTCACGAGATGAGCAACTGCCACGTGTCACTCAGATTCGTCATTTGCACATACCTGAAATGTTGATTTCAACTTTACACTTTTCATTCTCCAACTGTTCCACATGTCCTTGTTGACGTGATTAGCTGATGTGTTCTTCTTACGAACAACACTGATCCAATGGTCCTCATATTTCCTCCAAATCCGATGGTCCTGATTCATTTTGGATTTTCAGGCTTCGGGTTTTTCTAATCTCAAAATTTCCTGAGAGTAACCTCCTTGTATCTTTAAACCTGAACTTAATGTTGTTCATTGATCATGATCTTAGATCGACGGCTTTATCTATCAGTGATGCTTCTTTTCTATCCTATCCTATCCTTCCACTTCAAATTGATCTGCCGGTTTTCGTATACTCCGGCTCTCCGACTCTCCTGACTTCAGGTTTTTCAAGTCTCAAACTAAAAAATCCTTGAAGTGTTTTTCTCTGGAGTTGAGGATCGTGTGCCACCTATCAGTCTTGATGATGGAAGGTCCCTTCTTACTTCGGGACTTTGGGACTTTGACAAGTCCGCTCTCCTACGCTCATCAAAGGCTTAACCTTCGTGCATTTATCTTTGGATCTAACGATTGTTGATCCTTCACGTTCAGATCCGATGTCTGAGATATGTCTCCTCTTCTACGTGCTCATCCTGACTAGACAATGATTCGATGGCCATTGTCACTCCTCCTCCTGATATTATGATTTCTTCCAACTTAGAAGTTTTTCTAAGTATTCAAAGGTTTCGGACTCCGAACCTTCTCTTGCGGGTCTTGTCATCGTTGTTCTTGTTTTCCATCACTGTTGTTGTTCTTCTTTACTTTCCTCTTTTCCATCATTGTTATTTCCATCAATGAAAAGGGCACTCTTCCTGTAAACATGCCAACAATATCCCCCTTTGGCATTGATGGAAACCCTGAAAGGTTGCACTGTTCTACTTAGACCTTCAACTGTAGCATCCAGACCACTACTTTTCTCCCCCTTTGACATCAATGTCAAAGAAAAACATGCTCCCCCTGATCTGTTGTAGTACTGTGCAGAGGTATCAAATATTAAACCAACACATACCCCCCCTAACATGATGAACTCTCTTAGGTTGATAATGGGGTCACGCCCAACTTCTCGCGTAAATACTCAAACTGAGCTTTTGCAAGCGGTTTAGTGAAGATATCAGCAATCTGATCTTTGGATGGAATATAATGCAAAGAAACAACAGTGTTGGTCACCTTTTCCCTCAAGAAGTGATACTTTATGGGTATATGCTTGGTCTTGGAGTGAAATACAGGGTTCTTTGACACATTGATTTCACTGGTATTATCACAATGAATTGGGATCGGTGCAGTATATTTTACCTCCAAATCTTCAAGTGTCTGAATCATCTGCAATACTTGGGTACAACAAGTGGAAACTGCAATGCATTCAACTTCTATAGTTGATAAGGAAATGGAACCTTTCTTCTTGCTCAACCATGATACAAGAGAATCTCCTAAGAATAATGCACCTCCACTCGTGCTTTTCCTTTCATCCACACAGTTAGCCTAATCATCATCTGAATAGACTGACAGTTGAAAATTCTGATTCCTAGGATACCATAGGCCATAGTTCATTGTTCCTTTCAAGTATCTAAATATTCTTTTGACGACTAACAAATGATTCTCTTTAGGTGCAGCCTGATACCTTCCTACCATTCCAACAACATGCATTATGTCTAGACGGGATGCTGTGATATACAATAGGCTGCCTATCATAGACCTATATGAACTTTGATCAACATCAAGTGAGTCATCATCCTTTCTTAACTTGCATCCAGTGACCATAGGTGTGCTCATAGGTGTATAATCTTCTATTTGAAACCTTTTCAACATTTCTCTTAGATATTTCTCTTGAGAAAGAAATAATCCTTTAGACCTCTGAGTAATTTGCAGACCAAGAAAAAATGGCAGTTCCCCTATCATAGACATTTCAAATTTAGACTACATGGCAAAGGAAAACCATTGTACCGAAGAAGCATTATTTCTTCTGAAGATGATGTCATCTACATAGACCAACACAATGAGCAAATCATTACCCTCTGTTTTGATATACAGATTGTTGTCAATTGTTCCTCTCTTTAACCCTTTGTCTTGAAGATACTTATCCAGTATGTAATACCAGGCACGAGGAGCTTGTTTCAACCCATATAAGTCTTTCTTCATCTTGCAGACAAATTTAGGGTTATCTGGCAGTTGGAAGCCCTCTGGTTGTTCCATATAGACTTCTTCTTTTAGATCTCCATTTAGAAAATATGACTTGACATCCATTTGATAGACTTTAAATTTTTTATGACAAGCATAGGCAAGAAACATTCTAATATATTCTAATCTTGCTACAGGCACAAATGTTTCATCAAAGTCTAGTCCTTCTATTTGAGCATATCCTTTGCATACCAATCTAGACTTATTTCTTACAATATTTCCTTACTCATTCATCTTATTTTTGTAGACCTATTTGGATCCTATTACATTTTTGTTTGTTTACCTAGGAACGAGTTCCCAAGTTTCATTCTTTTCAATCTGGTCCAGTTCCTCATTCATTGATTTTAACCAATTTACATCTTCACTGGCTTCATTTAAGTTCTTGGGTTCCACCATTGATATGAAGGCCATATTTGATTGCTCGGTGTCTTTGGTTATCCTTGTCCTGGTTTGTACACCTTTGTCTTTCTCACCAATTATCTAGCTTTCAGGATGATTCTTTTGAGTAATTCTGGAGGAAGGATTTGATGTTGATTGTTGTCCTAACTCTTCTTGTCTAGGTGTCTCTTCTCCATCTGATTGTTGGACCTGTTCATCTTCAGTTTCAGCTATGTCCTCTATAGTAGAATCAATATTGCTCACTTCTCTTACTGGAACTCCTTCATCAACCTTTAAATCAATGCAATCAACTAATTTATGCAATCTTTTATCAAAGCATCTATTTCCTATACTATTGGTAGCATATCCTAAGAAGATGCATTCATCAGCCTTGTCATCATACTTGCCAAGGTTTTCATTACTATTCTTTATGTACCACTTACTCCAAAAGACTTTGACGTGTTTGATTGAATCAAGTCTTCCATACCATAGTTCATAAGGTGTCTTGTCACTATGTGGTATAAGGTGGGCTTTGTTAAGAATATGGACTATTGTGTGTATTACTTCTACCCAGTAAGTTTGACCAATGTTCTTCTCATTCATCATTGACCTGGCCATTTGCCGAACTGTTCTGTTTTTCCTCTCAGCTACTCCATTTTGTTGTGGAGTTCATGGGATTGTGTATTCTCTCTTGATCCCATGTTTGTCATAGAATTCCTTGAAATCACTTGAAATAAATTCTCCTCCTCTGTCTGATCTTACTGCCCTTAAACTCTTTCCTGTTTGATTCTCAGTTAAAGCCTTAAATATTTTAAATTTCTCAAATCCTTCAGCTTTTTCTTTGAGAAAAGAAACCCAAGTAAGTCTAGAGTAATCATCAATGATCAGCATAAAGTAGTTTTCCTTCCCCATGCCTTCATGTCTTGATGGTCCACATAAATCCATATGAACTAATTGGAGTGGTTTCTCTGTTGAAGCAGAGCTCTTGGATTTAAACTGTGTCCTGGTTAGCTTTCCTACTTGGTAGGGTTTACACACAGAGTCTTGTGGCTTTGATATTCTTGGAAGATCTTTAACTTCTTCAAGATTTTTGAGGTTGATTACGTGGTCAAATTTTATATGTCCAAGTCTCCTATGCCATAACCAACTTTCATCATGTTTTCTTAGATGACACTCTTCTTTATCTTCTTTCAACACATATACATTATTTTCTGTCCTTATTCCTTTAGCCACACTTGACCTGAATTTACATATTTTATCTTACAATCCTTGCAAGTGAACACCACTTCGCATCCTCTGTCACACATTTGAATTACATTGAGAAAATTATGTTTCAGCCCATCTACAAGCAGAACATCCTGGGCTTTTCCTTTACCATTACTAAAACTCACCATCCCTTTACCCTTGATTTTGCCTGGTTCATCATTTCCAAAGTTCACATTTCCTATTTTGCTTTTACTTATAGATAGAAACTTATCCTTGTCTCTAGTCATGTGCTTGGAACATCCATTGTCTATATACCAGGGGTCTTTTTGTTTTTGAGTTGAAAGTACTAGACCACATTTTTCACTATCTTTCTTTTTCCATGTGTTGGAATTTCTAGCTAAAGGATGTATCCTTGGATCTGCCTTGTACTTCTTCAGATGGCAGTTTGCAGCTTTGTGGATGAAGTTATGACAGTTATAACATTCAAGCTCATTTTTCATTAGGTCAAAGTGATTGGTGCTATGTTGTCTATTCATTGGTTGCTTAGTTCTATGTTATAAAGATTGTTTATTTCTTGACCTCCTCAATTGCATGTCTCTAAACTTAATTTGACAATTTACAATCTTATGACTGAAATTAGAGCAGTTAAAACAATAGCCACAAAAGAAATTTTGGTACCTGAAGGATGGCCTTCTTCTTGGCATTTGTTGCTCCATATTCTGATCTCTTTGTTTTTTATTGGGGATCATCTTGTCTTTATTAGATTTTGGTGACATATTACTCTCATGTTCTGATTGTCTATTGACTTGGAACTTGATCATCTTTACTGGCTCTTTGCTTTCTGGCTCTTTGCTTCTTGAACCATTTAAATAACCTAAACTATTCTTCAACAAAGGAGATCTATGTTTGCTCAGAATGTCGTTAAGTTCTGTTGTGGCTTTAATGCTTGGAATATTTTGGAGACACAATGTTTTAAACTTCTCCATCTCTTTTATGGTTTTTACTACCTCTTCTTCCAAGGCTTCACATCTTGCCTTCTTTTCTGATAATTGTTGTTTCATAATGTCCTCTATTTTCCTTGTCTCTTCTAATTCCGCTTTTAGCAGGGCAAAGTCTTCATCAGGTCCTTTATTGTCTTTCTTGAACTGTATCAACACTTGTTTTTTCTTTTTCTTCTTAGATCCAAGTCTAGCAATTTCTTCTAGAGAACTGATCAGTTCTCCTTCCAAGTCAACCACAGATTCTTCATCGTCAACATCACTTCGTGTGCCTTTATTATCACAATCCTCTTTGGCCATAAGCATAAAGTCATTAATATTATCTTCACAGGAAGAGTCACTATCTGTGTCTTCTAAAGAGTCATCATTGTTTACACATAGACTTTTATGTTTACCAAATCTATTGGATTTGTACTTCTTTTCACCTTCAGAATTTTGATCATGTTTCTTGTGTGGACACTTAGATGCAAAGTGACCTATCTTTCCATAGTTAAAACATTTGAAGGGAAATTTTCCTTGGTACTTGCCTGATCCTTTCTTTATTCTTCTCACAAATTTTGCTTCAATTTCATCAGGCTCAAAATCCTTATTCTTATCAGATATAAATGATTCTTCTCTAGAGGTGGGTTTATCTTTACCTATCCTCATTTGATAGGCATTCAGAGTTCCTAGGAGTTGGTCAATAGACAGAGATTTTATATCATTAGGTTCTTCTATAGAAGAGACCTTTGGGTTGAACCTATCTGGCAGAGATCTAAAAATTTTCTGAACTAAAGAGACATCCTCAATTTTTTCACCAAGTCCTATCATTGCATTTACTTTTTCTTCAACTCTCAGAAATTACTTCCCAACAGTTTCATCCTCTTTCATATTTAGCTATTCAAACTGTAATCTATAGGTTTGAAGCTTGGCATCATTTACCTTCTCATTACCTTCATAACTACTAATGAGTTTGTCCCACATTTCTTTGGCAGATTCTAAGTGCATAACTTTTACAAATTATGTTTCTGCAAGCCCACTCAGATTAGAATTCATAGCCTTAGCATTGAAGATAAATTCTAGCTTGTCATCCTTAGAAGCTAGTACAACTGGTTTTACATAACTAATCTCTACCACATCCCAGACATCTTCACCTAGGGCCATTATGTAGGTTCTCGATATAACTTTCCAGAAAGCAAAGTTTGTTCCATTGAATAGGGGGGCATTATTAGTTGAATTTCCTTCATGGCTAGTCATGTTTAAGCTCTAGGATCTACCCTTAGATAAAATGAACTAGCTCCGATACCAATTGTTGGACAACTGAGAGGGGGGCTTGAATCCATTTTTACTGTGCTTAAACAACTATGCCCATTTTAAACTCTTTACAAAACACTGAATGACGATCACAGTAAAGAAGGGAAGTAAGCAATAGAATATTCAACATCAATCACAGACATGAAATATAAAGAGACATATATTTCCTGAGGAAACCCATAAAGGGAAAAACCTCTTCTTCTTGATATGATAAGTAATCTTTATTTTCTGTACATTATCATTCTTATGAGCTCCAACTCTTCTTGAGGCTACAACCTCTGTTTTACAAGCAACAACTTGCTAAGAGCACCAACTCTCTGGTTTCTCTAGCACCCACTAGAAGGAAGCACCAACTCCTTGAGTGTTCCAGCACCAACTGGATGGAAGCACCAACTTCCAGTAACACAGGCACCAACCTATATAACAGAGAACAATAGTTCTCCCTTGCACCTCCCTACCACCCTGGCTTTTTTGGCTACAACCAGATGGAAGCTACAACTCCCTTTTCTCAAGCACCCACTTGAAACTCTGAGGACACCAATCCTCCCTAGCACCTCCCTACCACCCTGAAATATAAATCTTTGCTTTACTTGAATTTATCACAGTGATACAACATTTATCTATGGCTTACCAGTCTCATCACTGTTTTGCTACACTGCTCTACTCTGCTCGCATCAGTGTCTCTCTGCTCGCATTTCTTGCACTTTCTGTTCTTTTTCCTTTTATCCTCTGTGTGCCATGTCCATTATATGCGCTATGCCTCTTATGTGCATTTCATCTATGACACACAACCTGTGTTTACTTGCATGAATTACACTCAACAACAACAACCATATCTTCTCCGTTCTGCTCATATTTATCATGCCAAGTCCTCTTCCAGGGTAGACACTCAACTCTTAGTCCTCTCTAGCGATCATCCTGAGTCTCTTCTTCATCAGTGGCCTTTATCCTAAGATTCTTTGAATTCTTTGGTAGTTATAGTCTTCGACGCATTTCCATCTGTCAATTGTCTAAATGATGAATCTTCACTTCACTGGAAATTACCTCGAGACTCTTTAGCTCCTCTGGTGATCACACTCAAGCTTGTCAAATTCCCTAGCAGATACAATCACTATGTTTCTGGCAGTTACAATCAGTCCTTTCTGGTAGTTACAGATAGAACTTTTGCACGCTCGTTCCTTCGAACTCTTTTCCCTTCCTGAGAAAAAATTCTCAATAGGCGCTATATTTTCTTGCTAAGCCCCTTCCTTTCACATGATCATCGACGGTAACCAAACACCTATCCAAAAAGGCGCTTCCCTATTTCTGTCTATTGGGTGCTTGTTCCATTTCATGATATGACCTTGGGCTATGAGCTTCATGTGACCACACGATTGTGGGTGTGCCCATAGGCGGTTTGAGGGAAACCTGCTTTTTGCCCCGCAATTCACTATGAGCCTGAACACGTCCTTCCTCCGAAACCATGGTTTCAATTATGGCTCGCTCACGAAAAAGTAAGAACCGAGCATGTTCTACCCCGTAATGGAGCATGACCATCAATCTCATGAGGACGGTTCAGATCTGTCCTCTCAAGTTTGCGGACCACATCTCACCTTCCTACATCAACGACTGAGATTTACTTCGTGATCTGGGCTCCGAGAGTTTCAAATATCGAACCCTGTTGTTGTTGAATGGATATCTTCTGAAATGGAAGATCTGCTGACATTTTTCATCTTCAATCGAAAGATCTGCCTTCTTTCCTTTTTCCATGCACGATCCTTAGTCTCAACTATCAGGTGACATGTGGCTGTCACATACCCACTACCCAAATCGGATTTTTCTGGTCTTCTGCCGAACCAGAATCCCTAATTATCCATGGAGGCTCGACATAAGCTGGCTCTTTCTCTCTCCTTCTCCGTTCCCATGTGATCGCGGGTCATGATCACGGTTCAATTTGAACACAGTGCCTATTTGTATTTCGTGCCTCAGTGCTACATTAATGTCTATTCATTCGACTCTGCAACCGCTAAACCCTGACAGGGCTAGCGACCGGCCAACGGGGAAAACCCCTCCAGGGTTAGCAAGTGGCTAATAGGAACAAATCCTAATAGGGCTAGAGAACAACCAATGAGAAACGGCCCCGTTGCGCCGTTAAGTGGAATATAGGTGGCAGAGAGGGAAACGTGACACGGTGGTCGATATGACAAGAGGGGCCCCACTTCACATGCCACACTATTTCGGCCCCCCCCCATTAAAGGCAGAATGGCAAGGGGGGTCTGGAATCCTCCTGAGAACTGTTGATTATGATGAATTAATCTCGACCGTTTGGGAGTTGCGCGTCTAATTCCGGACCACCCCCCTACCGCTAAAGGCCGAAAAGTAAGGGGGCTCTGGAATGGAACCTTTGTCGTAGATCTGGACGGGTGGACTCTGGCCGTCTAGATCTGCTCTCCGCTTATCCTAAAGAATATTCACATCCTGGCTTAAGTTGACGTCTCATCTCCACATCTAACGATCATTGCAGACCCTAAGGTCCTCCGAAAGAATCTCGTCCGTTCATCGGGGTTTATCATCACGAGAATCCAAACTCTCGATCATGGGACTCCCGAATCCTCGATCCCCAGTTTCCCAATGTAGTTAATCTCTCGACACATGGCCTCTGCCAATCGGACATCTCAGACCTACTCCAGGGTTTCCACCATGGGAAATATCGAACTCTTGTCAACAAGAATCCCAATTCTGCAATCCCCGATAAGCCAATTCACCAATATGGTCCTTTATGTGTTAGCCCTTCTGGCTAAACTCCTGGCCCATGTGACCACTATCTAACAAGGCCACATCCTTATCTCCTGTCGGGTTTTCATACTTTCCAATGCCAGAATGTACTTGTCCTCAGGATTCGCGATCCGTCGAATTCCAATATGCCGATATAGTGACAACTAGCCCTACAATGGACGCTTTTCACTTTGTCAGGATTTCGGACTTCGCAATTTCGAAGTGTATGGACTTCTTGTCCACGGGATTCCCGATTTCCTGATGGATGACTTTCCTTTCGGGACTTTTCCCAAATGCTCCGATTGCCACCACACGTCCTCCCATGATGGATGGTCCTGATCGCTTCTCGCGATTTCGGAGTTTCTGCTGCAAAGATATTCTGGCGTCTTGTCCCTTCAATCTCCGAAATGTCGACGGGCTCCCAATCTTGTCCACGTGTCATCCTATGATGGACAGATCCTATTTCTTCCGAGATTTTCACTAGGAAAATTCCCGACCTCATGTCATCGTGACTGCTGATTTCACGAATGCTAATATCCCGATGGCCACGCCTCTCGTAGGGATTTTCAACCTCCTATTCATGAGGGATTCACCCTCATGCATCTCTTAACAGATCCAACGGCTGTCGGGTTTTTCTGGCTAAGATCTAATGGCTCAGATCTATCCCACCTTGTGCACTCTTCCACTACTTCATGGATGTGGAAAAATCGACGGTCCAGGTGTTCTCATGGGCCATGGGGGTCTACGATCCCGATTTCCTCGCTATTCATGAAGATAGAGGAAAAGGGGCAAGGTATGTAACGCCATCGTTTATTTTGTCAATCAAACGGTCGTGAATGACCATGGGTCTTCCGACAAAATCTCGTCCGTCGATCGATACTTATCCCTACGCTGCTACTTCAGGATTTTAAGAGGGTCATTCCTCCTCGTACAGGGTTGTTAAGACTTGCACAACCAAGTCCTTTTTCCAGGTTCTTGGTAACCCTTTCCAAAGAGGGAATCTCTATGAAGAGATCTATTCCGGGGCATCCCGGGAGACGGATAAGGGGAAACAAATTCCCAATAACGGACTGGAAGTCTGACTTGGTTCAACTTATGCATAATTAAATTCATTTATCAACATAAGCCATGAGTGGTTTTTCTTTCATAAGCATATACAACTACTAGCATTGATCAAAATACCACACAGACATTCTCATAATGAAAACATTCACAGTTTCATAGATTATGAGCATACTTATCAAAATACATATATTTCAAGGAGCCAAAGGCAAAACACTTGTCAGAAATAACACCAGAAGTGAGTGCAACTGGTGAGAGGGGTGCTCGTTTCCACCCAACCGTAGGCTTAGTGACTCCTGGCGGATTTACCACTAGCCACCCCCGAGCTGAGACCACGATGCTGTGAGACTGTGTCTCTGTTTGCCAGTGACCAGGAGCGAAGGTTGCAATCCTTCCTCTCTTCTTCTAGGTCAGTGATTTTCAACACGGGTGCATGGGTTAGTAGATGTTTCAAGGTTTGAAATCCTTCTTCACATTGCTGTGTCCACAGAAATTTTGTCCCCTTCTTCTGGAGGGCAGTGATTGGACAACCAATCTTGGAGAACCCTTTTATAAATCTCCTATAGTATCCCGCTAATCTCATAAAGGATCTAATGTCTGAGACATGCTTTGGGGTGGGACATTCCATGATAGACCTGATCTTCTCAGGATCTACTGCTACCCCTTCCTCGGACAGAACATGTCCCAAGTAATGTATTTGCTTCTGAAAGAAGTCACACTTGCTGAATTTAGCATAGATTTGATGCTCTCTTAGCACTTGCAACACAAGTCTAAGATGATCTTAATGTTCTTCTCTATTCTTAGAGTAGATTAATATGTCATCAATAAAAACTAGTACAAATTTATCTAAAAATTTACTGAGTACATTGTTCATTAAGCACATGAAAGTGGCAGGGGCA
>JZKD02S2053728.1:216709-242297 GCA_000966675.3 Picea glauca | reverse complement strand
GCTTGCAAAACAGAGGTTGCAGCCTCATTATGAGTTGGTGCTCATATGTATGATAATGTAAAGAATGTAACTATTACTTATCATATAAAGAAAAAGAGGTTTTTTCCCTGTATGGTTTTCCTCAAGAAATATCTGTCTCTGTGTTTCTCATATGTGTGACTGATGCTGAATTTGCCATTGTTTATTTCCCTGCATTATTGTGATTATCATTTAGTGTCTCAGCAAAAAGTTTAAAAGAAGCATAATTGTTTAATCACAGTAACAACTGATTCACCCCCCCCCCCCTCTCAGTTGTCCAACAGTTTTGAGATCCTAAAAGCATGGATCAGATATGCTAAAGATAGAAAGTCAAAATTTAGTTTGCAAAAGATAGGGAATGATCCCCGAAATGAGGTCAATCCCACATTTCATGGTCTTCATATCTTGTAGAGTCATTGTGTAGTGCAGAATAGCCTTCCAAGGCTGAGTGATGACTCTTCCAAGAGATACAATTCGAATTTGTTTAGATATGCAGAAAAATCCAATCTGTTTCCACCAAAATAGGTGCCAAAACCAACTTGGCTACCCTTTCTAATCCTTATGCACCAAAAATAAATCTTGAAACTGAATATATAATTCATTATCCATCCATCATGAGTGTTTTCAAATGATTTGGATCAGAAAAACCTCAATCTGTGCAAAAATTCGATCATTCTGGCAGTGACAGGCTTTCGGTGGTTAACAGAGAAGACTTCTGGGTGATTTAACTACCAAAAGATTTGCTTTCGGTGGTTAATGAACAGTCATCCTGTTCGCTTAAACCACCGAAAATTTAGCTTTCACCAAAATTTCAAAATTGCAAAATTGAAATACCTTGTTGATTTGTTGAAGGTTCAAGGTCTTTTTGGTGATGCTTCTCCTCTTTGTGCAGGGATGGAATCCTCCATCAGTTTAAGTCTCTGAGCCCATGTCATCTTGCAGTGCATCTAGCTCACCCATTAATTCATCCTTGTCAATGTCATCGAGCATACTATAGCTTCTCTCAAGTGAGTCTTGGATTTCAGAACTTATGTTCATTAAATTCATCATCACATTCTACATATTTTTAATTATAGTAGGCAGGCATGACTGTTATGGATGGGTTTGGTTGCAATGTTTTCTCTTCTTCAAGGAACAAATCCTCTAGGCCTTTTAAAAGATACATTAGCTGGTGAGTTAGATACTGTTACTGTAATTGTGAAATGCCTTGATGTCATTTTTGTGTCTATTGTTTAAACTGATGTGACCTCTATTGTTGTTGTTTATTAAGCTACAAATGGTGTTCCTGAATCACAACAGTAGGTGGAAGATGCTGAAAATGTTCATGATTATGTACAGGAGTTGATGGATGACTACTCTTCTGCAAATTCATATCTGGCTGAGTATCTGCATGTGATAATGGCTGATTCCAAGTAATAGCTTGCAAGGCCTTTCATATCAATCTCATTGTCAAACTGATCAATGTTACAAACAATGGTGTTGTTCTTCATTTTCCTCATATGATCAACTTAAAGATATCCTTATAACTAATGGTTGTCACAAAGATATCAACAGAGCTAACTACATATTCTAGGGTGAGAACAGGAAGACCTTCCATAAGAGCTTGGAGGGCACAGATAAGATCAATAGTTGTAATAATGACCTTAGCTCCAGCAACCTTCATGGCTGCAGCACAACCCTTGCCAAAATTTCCATACCCATACACAACAACAACCTTTCGAACAATCATGACCTCGGTATTCTCTTTCCATGATCAAGAAGCATACCAGAATACAACTTAAGAAAAAACTCACCATAAGGACCGTTACAGCCACCATCTATTAGTGCAACAGCCTCTTGGACCATTGGCCCTGTAATATGGACAAATGAATCTGTATCTTTGGGTTATTCCTCCTAGGAATTTGAGGCAGCCTGTTCTTGTGCCAGTTTTCTAACAAACGAGACGAATGACCTCCAATTTTCAGGCTAAAACAAATGTTGGTTCATTCTCAAGTGAGTAAATGCACACATGGGTTCAACTATGGTGTTTCAGGCATCTTCTAGAAGTCGAAGATTGGCATTCTTAATGATCTGATTGTGTGCATCTTGATCAAATCTGGGAAGAGAATTTTCCCCAGCAAGATGGACCCCAGCTTTCTGAGTTGCAAGGCTGACTTGCTTGATCAGCTTCTCTGGGGAACACTGTGCATCTCCTGGCTGTTGTACGCGCTCGCTTGAGAATAGTTCTGCCTATTCGACATAAAAAATGCCTAGACACCTGTAACCTCAAACTTATGAACTTAGCATTCAGCAAGGGTTTGGTATATTGCGTGATTTGTGGCCTGACTCGTGGTACCATAATATTTTAAAATCGTTTTCCCAGACATCCTTTTGGCATCTGTTTGAAATGCTCCAATAATTAAGAACAAACTGCAACTGGAATCTTCACACTCTTATCTATGTGTCAATACCCTCGACCATGATCGATGAGTCATATGGAACAAATCTTGATGTTGCTTTGTGTTTTATGTTGTCTTGAGTTTGAATCGAGGTTAGGCTTGGGCCTTTTGTGGCATATGGATTAGATCGATAGACTAGATTCGTGGCCTGAAATTATAGTTTAACTCGTGGCTTGAGCCTGAGGCTTGACTCATGGCCTGACTTAGAATTTGGCTTTAATATATGCGTTTTGATATGTAGTATTGGCATAGGATTAGAAGAACACATGTGCACACACCCTTTTTATTTGGTAAATTTTACAAAAAGAACATCTATTTTCTTTTTTGCAAAATCTAAAAAGGTATAAGACTAGGTTCTAAGAAATACTAACAAGGTTTTTAGAAATGCAGGTGAGGAGAAAAATGCCATAACAATCAACAGGAGCTTGTCAAGACTTAATGGAAATTTTGGAAATTTTGACACTGGCTTAAGACTAGAAAAATAGGCAATTCTAGCTTAAACTTGATGAAGGCACTCAAATTTTACCAGTACATTTTGATCGCTAACAACTGGCTCCAACTGGGATGGAGACCTCCCTGCGAGGTTTCCAAGAACCTAGTAGTTCCAGTCGCCTGTATCTGTTGGGCTATGGAGTCATCTAGCCTATGCAACTGTTCCTCTGCAAACCTTCAACCTGCCTGTAGTTTGCGCTACTTATTCATGAACTCAACAACTGAAAAAGATCTAGTTTCTCGTATGGCGAGCTTATTCTCCTATATACTCCTACTCTAACTGCTGCAAATACATGTTTCAGGTATATACAAATTTCCAGAAAAATAATTCAAGTAGCAAATTGCTTGACCCATCTTTATGTATACAACAAGGAACATGGAAAGAGAACAAAAGATACCACAAGAGAACTGCAATCGGCTCATGTTCACTGCTGCAAACCATGATGCCAAACTCTGTACTATAGGGCATTACTGAAAACCGTGAGTCCATCCATATAGCAATTGGATCATAAAATTTATGTATGACAATACCTTGTTGTTTAAAGTCGAAAAGTTTCTTTCTTGTATTAGTTCCATGATGTTCCTGATCTGATCTAGGACTATTTCCATATGCAATCTACTCTTTATTATCTGGAATCTCAAAAGACATAACCTTTGAATCTTTCAGAAAAGTATCATATTCAACCACAGATTTTTCAACACAATCATATTGTCCATTAATTTGATGAAACAAATCATATTGATGACAGAATTCTAGAGAAAGGACATCAGTTGTGAAAACTGAATGGTTGACTTCAACTTGATGTTGTTCTTCGATAGGCAAAGAAAAAGGCTCTTCAAGATTAGATCCATAGCTATCATATATAGGCTAGCTGCTGCTCAAATCAACATCATTTGATATAGAAATCTGATCTCCTTCGTCTGCATACTTATCAAAGATAGGTGAACAAAAAACCTCTGTATCTGGCAAATAAAGACAAGCAATCTTCAAATCCTTCTCGTCAGTCACAGGCGAATTTTTTTTATAAGAAACCTCTTCAAAAATTTGAGAACAATCCTCTTTTATAACTGATTCTTCATACAAATCAAAGGCAGCATGCACAACAGAGATAAGATCTGATGCATCTATAGATATATAATTCTCATTATAACCATTTGTATCATGAATATCTTCCTTAACAACATAACTTTCATCTCTGCAAACAAAAGAATCAACTGCTTCCTGCTGAACATGCTTTTCAAATTCATCACAACATTCTTTAAAGAGACTTTCAGTTGAAAATTCATGTTCTTCTTCCCATACCCTATAATCCTTTTCATTTTTTTTTAAAGTAGTAAGTTCATAAGAAGAAAAATCCCGAGAATCTTCGGTCACAGAATCATCAATATTCACATCAACTCTATCTTGAAGATCTTCCTCTTGAACAACAATAATAGAAAGAATTTCATGTTCACAACAAGAAGAATAAATATTTTGAATATGTGAATGAAATTATTCACAACAACCCTCAAGAAGAATTTCTCGAGAAAAATACCTTTTACATCGATGATCGAATACTCTATGAAACTCTTTTAAAGAAGATATGCTAGAAGGAGGTAAAGATCGATACCATTCATGAGCATCTCCTTATAATTAGAAGACAAACATATTCATGAGCACATCCTCGTGATATATATCCAGCTGAACCATCCATTGATGAAATATGATGAGATGATCTAAAGGATTATCTTCTTTCTTTTCTATAAATCTTGGAAGGTGATCTCCCCAAATATCTATAGAAGGAACTGGATGTGGGAAACCAGGAACTGTTGAGAAGTCAAGAGGTGCAAACCTCCAAGCCAAAAGAGTTGCAAACACTTTTGACATTTGATTATTGTGGAGTCGCCACTGAATCTGTCCTTCATGGAGTCGCCAGATAGATAATTACAACGAAATGATGTCCAAGTTTTGTCTATGATCAAAACTGGATCTTGTCGTCTCCCAAGGAAGTTGAGCTTCAATCTCTTCTCCCCGGCAACGACGCCAATTTGTTATCACTCCAAGAAACTCTCCTAGGATGTAAGTCAAAGATGCCTGGTAACTTAATCTTTTGGTAACTATTTTCTCAATAAAAAGTGTGGGTTTGGATCAATTCGGATGACTGAATCATTTCTCACTGAAATCATGCATAAACACATTTATATGGACAAGGCTTTCAACCACAAATGTTCAGAGAGTTTACAAATAAAGGGATGTATGGAGAAATAACTATTATATCAGCAGAATCACATATAAAGCATATATGAATGGCCAATTACAATAATCATAGGAATACTTGCAAAGTTTAACTTATGAATGCAATGATAAGATGACAGTTATCAGGAATAAACAAGGATAACAACAAGAATATAATATCCAGGTGCAAGTACATAATAGATAAGAAGATGAAATCTGAACAAGTTATGGCAAAAGAAGCTTGTATTACTTAATATGAAAATGAGAAGTTTGAGTACATAATATGGAAAAAGTCTCCAAAGTCGAACCTTTTTTCATCTTCTATCTTTATCTTTATAACTTTACAAGGCAGTTTTGAGATCCTAAAAGCATGGATCAGATATGCTATAGATAGAAAGTCAAAATTCAGTTTGCAAAAGATAGGGAATGATCCCCAAAATGAGGTCAATCCCACATTTCATGGTCTTCATATCTTGTAGAGTCATTGTGTAGTGCAGAATAGCCTTCCAAGGATGAGTGATGACTCTTCCAAGAGATACAATTCGAATTTGTTGAGATATGCAGAAAAATCCAATCTATTTCCACCAAAATAGGTGCCAAAACCAACTTGGCTACCCTTTATAATCCTTATCCACCAAAAATGAATCTTGAAACTGAATATATAATTCATCATCCATCCATCATGAGTGTTTTCAAATGATTTGGATGAGAAAAACCTCAATCTATGCAAAAATTTGATCATTCTGGTAGTGACAGGCTTTCGGTGGTTAACATAGAAGACTTATGGGTGATTTAACTATTGAAAGCTCTGATTTTGGTGGTTAATGAACAGTCGTCTTGTTCGCCTAAACCACCGAAAATTTAGCTTTCACCAAAATTTCAAAATTTCAAAACTGAAATACCTTGCTAATTTGCTGAAGGTTCAAGGTCTTTTTGGTGATGCTTCTCCTCTTTGTGCAGGGCTGGAATCCTCCATCAATTTAAGTCTCTGAGCCCATGTTAGCTTGTAGTGCATCTAGCTCACACATTAATTCATCCTCGTTAATGTCATCGGGCATACTATAGCTTCTCTCAAGTGAGTCTTGGATTTCATAACTTATGTTCATTAAATTCATCATCACATTCTGCATATTTTTAATTATAGCAGGCAGGCCTAACTGTTATGGATGGGTTTGGTTGCAATGTTTTCTCTTCTTCAAGGAACAAATCCTCTAGGCCTTTTCAAAGATACATTATCTGGTGAGTTGGATACTGTTACTGTAATTGTGAAATTCCTTGATGTCATTTTGGTGTTTGTTGTTTAAACTGATGTGACCTCTGTTGTTGTTGTTTATGAAGCTGCAAATGGTGTTCCTGAATCACAATAGTAGGTGGAAGATTCTGAAAATGTTCATGATTATGTACAGGAGTTGATGGATGACTACTCTTCTGTAAATTCATATATGGCTGAGTATCTGCATGTGACAATGGTTGATTCCAAGTAATAACTTGCAAGGCCTTGCATATCAATCTCATTGTCAAAGTGACCAATGTTAAACACAATGGCGTTGTTCTTCATTTTCCTCATATGATCAACTTAAAGATATCCTTATAACTAATGGTTGTCACAAAGATATCAGCAGAGCTAACTACATCTTCTAGGGTGAGAACAGGAAGACCTTCCATAAGAGCTTGGAGGGCACAGATAATATCAATATCTGTAATAATGACCTTAGCTCTAGCAACCTTCATGGCTGTAGCACAACCATTGCCAACATTTCCATACCCATACACAACAACAACCTTTCCAGCAATCATGACCTCTGTATTCTCTTTCCATGATCAAGAAGCAGACCATAATACAACTTAAGAAAACACTCACCATAAGGACCGTTACAACCGACATCTATTAGTGCAACAACCTCTTGGACCATTGGCCCTGTAATATGGACAAATGAATCTGTATCTCTATGTTCTTCCTCCCAGGAATTTGAGGCAACTTGTTCTTGTGCCAGTTTTCTAACAAACGAGACAAACGACCTCCAATTTTCAGGCTAAAACAAATGTTGGTTCATTCTCAAGTGAGTAAATGCACACAAGGGTTCAACTGTGGTGTTTCAGGCATCTTCTAGCAGTCGGAGATTGGAATTCTTAATGATCTGATTGTGTGCATCTTGATCAAATCTAGGAAGAGCATTTTACCCAGCAAGATGGAACCCAGCTTTCCGAGTTGCAAGGATGACTTGCTTGATCAGCTTCTTTGGGGAACACTGTGCATCTTTTGGCTGTTGTATGTGCTCAGTTGACAATAGTTCTGCCTATTTGACACAAAAAATGCCTAGACACCTGTAACCTCAAACTTATCAACTTAGCATTCAACAAGGGTTTGGTATATTGCATGATTTGTGGCCTAACTCGTGGTACCATAATATTTTAAAATCGTTTGCCCAGACATCCTTTTGGCATCTGTTTGAAATGCTCTGATAATTAAGAACAAACTGCAATTGGAATCTTCACACTCTTATATATGTGTCAATACTCTCAACCATGATCGATGAGTCATATGGAACAAAGCTTGATGTTGCATTGCATTTTATGTTGTCTTGAGTTTGACTCGAGGTTAGGCTTGGGCCTTGTATGGCATATGGATTAGATTGATAGACTAGATTCGTGGCCTGAAATTATAGTTTAACTCATGGCTTGAGCCTGAGACTTGACTCGTGGTCTGACTTAGAATTTGGCTTTAATATATGTGTTTTGATATGTAGTATTGGCATAGGATTAGAAGAACACATGTGCACACACCCTTTTTATTTGGTAAATTTTAGAAAAAGAACATCTATTTTCTTTTTTGCAAAATCTAAAAAGGTATAAGACTAGGTTCTAAGCAATACTAACAAGGTTTTTTGAAATGCAGGTGAGAAGAAAAAGGCCATAGAGTTTTTAGACAAAAACAATCAACAGGAGCTTGTCAAGACTTAGTGGAAATTTTGGAAATTTTGACACTGGCTTGAGACTAGAAAAATAGGCAATTCTAGCTTAAACTTGATGAAGGCACTCAAATTTTACCAGTACATTTTGATCACTAACAGGAAGATTATGTCAATCATGAGATCTAGAATATTTGTCATGAGGCGGGGATTCAGTTGCAACACATAGTTCCCTATACTCCGCAGCAAAACAGAGTTGATGAGAGGGAAAACAAATCTATAAAAGAGATGGCATCTTGAATGTTGCATGAAAAGTCACTTCCACAGATATTATGGGCCAAAGAACTTAATTTTGCAAGCTACATACAAAAGATATCTCCCCATAGATCTTTCAAGGATAAGAAGCCCTACGATTCTTGGAGCGGCCTCAAACTGGAAGTGACCCACTTTTGTATTTTCAATTCACGTGCATGGGCCTAGATTCTCTTTGAAAAGAGGAAGGCACTTGATCCATGGAGCACAGAGTGTATCTTTGTTGGATACCCCAATGGTGTGAAGGGATACATACTTATTGATCTTTCCTCAGACCAACTCATCATTGAGAGAAGTGTCCAATTCGAGGGAACTGTCTTGCATGTACCTCAACAGCCGCATGCATACAACTTCATTCTTCCACCTGTATGAGATGATGAGAATGCACATGCTGACTCTTCTTCAGACGAGATTTTTGATTCATAGGATTCAAATGATCCAGATACAAAGTCAGTACAGTCAAATATAGATTCAGTGCATCCATATGTAGATGCAGAGCCACAACAGAGGCCCAAGTGGGCCCAAACTACTCTTTAGGATGCAGGGGATCTTGTTGGTGATCCAGCTGATACTAGGAGGAATCGATATGATTTTGAGGAGCCTCCTATTGCACTCACTTCCACAGAACCATTTCCCTCCAAGAATATTTTCTTGGTTCATTCTTCAGATCCATAGTCTTATGGAGAGGCTGTTGGAAATCCCTTTTGGGAATCCGCCATGCAGGAGGGAGGAGTACAACTCCCTCATCGAGAACCAGACTTGGGATCTTGTTCCCCTTCCTTCTGGAAGGAAACTTGTCAGGTGTATATGGGTCTACAGGACCAAGAGTGAAGGGAATGGACAGATTAGTAGATACAAAGCCAAGCTTGTTTCTAGAGGATTTCAACAGGTGCACAACATTGACTATGATGAGACCTTCGCTCTAGTAGAGAATATTGATTCCATATGTTTGGAACTTTCCATTGTGGTGGCCACGGGATGGGAAGTCCATCAGATGGACATGAAGAATTCATTTCTTCATGGTGATCTCTCTGAGGAGATCTGTATGGAGCAACCCCAGGGATTTATGCAGAATTCCTCTTTGGTTTGTTGACTGAAGAAATCTATTTATGGCCTCAAGAAGGCTCCGAGGGCATGGTATGAAAAGATGGACTCCTACCTATTGTCATAGAACTTTGTATGTTGTAAATCAAACCCAAATTTCTACATGCTCAGGACGGCTCATTCACTTCTACTCTTAGTTCTATACGTTGATGATTTTTTGATCACCAATTGCTCGACTTCAGCGATGCATGTAGTCAAGAGGATTCTACATGACAGGTTTTTGATGATGGCCATGGGTCCACTACACTTCTTCCTTGGACTTGATATCAGTTAGGATGCATTAGGAATCAAACTGTCTCAGGCCAAGTATGCTCGAGATCTCCTAGAGAGATTTCACATGATAGACTACAAGTCTTCTCCGACTCCTTTCCTATCAAGAGTCAAACTTGAGGATGGCGGGGACACTCCATTGGTTGACTCTAGTGGGGATCTTGTTGTATCTCACATACTCCAGACCATACCTCTCCGATGCAGTTAGCGCAGTTTCTAGGTTCATGCAGGAACCGCATGAGCTACATTGGAAGGCTCCAAAGTGTATCCTTCGTTACGTGCAGGGAAACATCACCTTTGGGATTCATTATGCAGTAGAATCTACATTACATCTCATTGTTTTCATTGATTCTTACTGGGATGGCGACAACACTAATCTCAAATCCACATCTTGTTACTCACAAAGTATTGGTTCTAGGCCTATCTATTGGTCAAGCAAGAAGCAAGTTGCTATTTCTCTTTCTTCAGTTGGGGTAGAGTACATAGGGGTAGTTAACATAACCATTTAGGATATGTGGCTATATAATTTTCTCACTGAGTTGGGCATTCAGTTTCATCAACCGATCACCATATGGTGTGACAACCAGAGCACTCTGAAGTTCTACAGAGATCCAGTTCAGAGGTAGTGGACGAAGAACATCGATATTCACATGCACTCCATTTGAGACTTAGTACATGAGGGGATCATCGACCTATAGTTCTGTCCTTCAGCAAAACAGATAGTAAACATCTTCACCAAGGCCTCCATTGAGCAGAAGTTCCATTCTCTACAAAGTCATCTTGGATTGAAGGACACAGTTGCCTAGAAACTGTAGTTCTTTTTTTACATACATTGTACCTTGAGGGGGGGGGTTTCCTATGAGGTTTTCCCTCTTTCCTCACTTTATTTTAGTGTATATTTTTTATTTGGGTACCTAACATGGCCTCATTGTCGAGACCCATTCTTTATTTTCACCATAGTGATGTTTGGGGGGGTGTTGGAATTACTTCATACACACCTAGAATTTTTTTTTCCTAAGGTTTTTCCTATGTTTATTAGTCTTTATCCAATCTCTTAAAATTTAGGGAGAACATTCCTCTAGGAGAATATTCTCTTCAGATTTCACTTCAGTTTGACTAGTTAAGTGGAGTCTAGATGCTACATTGGTTTTGTCACCATGCAACATTGGGATCATCACCAGCTAATGCACATTAGCCTTAGTATCATCACCAGACTAGTGCATTACCCATGATTCCCTTATCTCCTCCTCACTTCACTTTGTTTTAGTCATTTAACTAAATACTGGTAGACTAGTTAAGTCAGCTAGGTGGAAATTCACTCTCGTAACCTCCCAAGAGACTAGACTAGGTGGTAGTTCACTCCCGTAATTGTTGGTGTGTGTCAAGATCACTCTAGACCACCACTATGGCCCATTGGATTCACCTCTATTGTGCATTGGTTGAGTTATTCAGAGTATATCATGTGTAAATTATTCATTATTCATTAGGGTTAATGAGAATTCTTCCATTCTTTCTCTCTTTCTTCTTCTTTCTCAATTTCTCTCTGCAAATGTGTGTGGTATTTTCTAGCTAGATCTATTATGTGCAGGTTCAACACATTAACATTATTGGCTCCATTCATTGATCTCATTTATAAGGTAGTGTTGTATAATCAAACATATGTAACTCATGCTTGTTGTTTTACTCTTCCTTCATTACACTACACCCTGACCTGTCCCCTAAAGACCTTCCATCGCATTGAAAAGGAGGAGAAAAAACATGAATTTATGACTTGTTTTCCAAAACGTTTTTCGTTATCGTTTTCTCTTCGACACATGAAACGCATAGTTGAAAAAGTGTATTATGTGAATATTGATATAGCAAAGTAATGTAATTAGCAATTTTTTCTCAAGGTCCAAAAAGTACACCGAAAATATTTGTTTTATAATTGTGGTTATGTAATGGATCAATGTGAAAATGTAGATTATATGAATGAAAGGCATGAAATTAAATTTTTGTAGGAAAATAAATATTTCTCAAAGTGTTAATGGTTCTTGTAATAAGTGCTTAGACCTTGAAAGGTATGGAATACAAATGGGAAGAACAGATCGAATAATAATTCCAACCCAAAATTGACCATCTAGACACAATCTCACAGATGGAGAGAGTGGTAACAATATCCATATGCAATTGATAGTGTATTTCAAACATATTATGTTTTGTAGGAAATAACATGTTTTCCTCGACCATCTAGAGATTGATCTAGATTTGAACCTGCCATCCATATTGTGGTAGTCAAAGGATGTAGTGAAATTTAGAGACCATATGATGATATTGATTGATTGATATTAAAAATGTGGAAATGTTGCAAGGCCAAGTATACCTTGAAGATGACTCAACAATTTCCACGTTCCATTTTGGCTACTTCTAAATGCCTAGACATGCATTTTACTAAGCTAGTTGAAAATGTGCAAAAAAAAATGAATATGATGTAAATTCCTTTTTGAAAAAATTATTGTGGGCATCTAGATATTAAATTTGAAAATTCATCACATGGGTTTTGTCTAATGAATTCCATACTGCAATCTGAGGAATTTAATTTTCACCCAGTTACCAATTTATTGCATGCATTTTTTAGGGAATTCTCCCTAGATTCTGAGTCAGTGCAAATTTGTAACTTGAGGGTATGTTTGCACAATAGAGAAATTTTTGGATTGGAATGAAATTTTGGAGATTTAATAAGATCAAGTAGGAAAATAAGAACACTCGAGAAGTTTGAAATCTCAATTTGGATGATTTTGCATGGTAGGAATTGCATTTTACTACTAGAAAAGTGCATCTTCCAATGCATCCTATTTTAGCCTAGAATGGTAATTTTAAGTAAATAGTGATTTTTCTAAGTACTTGGTTGGTGTTTTAATGATTGAATGAATTCCTTCCTAGATTATTATGTATTCAACTTGTAATATGCCTCTTCAAGTGGGAATTTATAGATATATACATGCATTTTTTGCATGTGTTATATGCATAATTGTATTTAAAATTGTACATGCAATGAGTAAACTGTCATTTTGGTTGACCTATACTTTTCACCAAGAGATTGTGTCTTGCATTATAAACATGTAGGAGGGTATCTTCCTCAATGCTACAACTCCACATTCTTGGTTTTAATCAAAGGGTCACACATAGAGTCTTGTGTGCATTTTGTTGGGTATGTGTTATATTCTTTGCATGACCAACCTCGTGCATTGCATTGCATTGCATTGGGAGTGGAGTGGGGGGTCACATGGGGGGATAAAAACCCCCTTTTCTGGGGGGGTTGCAGTGGGGCATGGAGCCCCAAAAATGTTTTTGGCATTTTTTGCGTCCATTTTTAGTGGTTTTAAGCACAAAGTTTTTGCCCATGGTTTTTTTATTCTTGTTAAGGAATTAGGGTTGTCGACTAATTTGGGTCAATGTATTATGGGCTTTGGATACCGAAAGATCCTATATGTATTGTAAACAATGAATATGGATGATGAATAAGAAATAGAGGTGAGGCTCTAAATAGGTTGTTGGTTTCCTGGTTTGGGTTTCTAGGGTAAATCTCTGTGTAATGTGTATGTGTTCCATTGTATCTTTTTTGTTTGTATTAAGAATCCATTTGAAATAAATAATTGTACAAGGTTAAAATGAAAATTTTGTATTAGAGAAGTTATTATCTTTAGGGGGATGCATTTGTGGCTAAGGGTTTGGCTCATGTTTGTGATAGCCTTATTACAATGGGAGCTTTGCAACATTGATTCTTGTGGTGAAAAGAAATGGTGAGCAGTTCAAAAATATAGATCAATAAATTTAATAGGAAAAGTTTTGAGTTGTGAAAGCTCAAGATGGAAGATACGTTGGTGGAAAAATATCAATGGATTATTGTGGATCCACATACTTCACCTACAAGAACGTCAACGTAAGATTGGGAAAAATTTCGATCAGAAGGTTAAGAGCACAATCCGTTATGTCTCTCAATTTCAGTATTACTGAATGTGTCAAGGAAAGCTACAACCAAGGAATTATGGAATAATCTAGGGTATTTGTATCAGTCTAAGTCCCTAGTAAACAAAATTTTATTGCAGAAGACCTTGTAAAACCTCATGACGAAAGATGGAGACATGGTGACATAACATTTTAATTCTTTCAATATTGTGGTAAGTCAATTATTATATATTGATATTAATATTTTTGATGAAGATAAGTGTATCAATTTATTTTTCTTTCTACCAGAATTGTGGGATAGTTTGGTTGTGGCCATAGGTAGTAATGCAAATATATTAAGTTTTAATGATATGGTCTCATCCTTGTTGTCAGAGGAGATGAGACATAAAAACATTGAAACCCAGATAAAAAATTCCTTATTTGCAAGAGGATGCTCCCAGGAAAGAAATAAATCTAAGTCATCAAGTGGGAGATCTAAATCTAGGTGAAGATCTAAATATCCTGGAAATTTTTTAAAGGTATGCCAAATATGTGGAAAAGAAGAGCATCACAAGAAAAATGTAGATCCAATAGTGTTGAGAGAGGGAATGGATCTAATGATTCTCCTTCTACAAAAGAAAAAACCTCCACGGAAGAAAGAGGGGATGTTTACTTGTCTTCTTCAAGCACACATGTAGATCATGAGGCATGGTTGGTCGACTCAGGTGTATCCTTTCATATGACTCCTCATAGTGAGTGGTTCTGCAAATATGAATGGTACAATGGAGGTGATATTTTTTTATGATTTGACTCGAGAGATAAAACATATGAAAAAGAAAAGTGAAGTTGAATCTCATGTATGGTCCGATTAGAACACTCCCTAGTGTTTTTCACATCCTTGGATTGGCCATAAATTTGATTTATGTAATACATATGGATGATGCAGGTGTAAAAACAATGTTTGAAAAGGGAAATTACAATATGGTTTGAGGAGAAATGATGTTGTTTAAGGGAGTTCAGATTGGAACTCTATATAAGTTGTTGGGAACAAATATTAGTGACAAGTGTAATAGTTCCATTGTCCCTGAGATTGGAGATGAATAATTAAAAACTACTATAGTATCTAGAGAAACGACTATGTTGTGGCATCAAAGACTAAGACATATAAGATAATAGGGCCTTCAAATACTACACGATAAAGGTATGGTTGACATTATGGCCAATTTCTCTCCATATTTTGATTTTTGTGAACATTTCTTATATGAGAAGCATAATCGTGTAAGATTCTCCTTTGGTCCTATGAGGGTAGAGGGAATACTACAGTTGGTGCATAGTGATGCGTTTGGACCTGTGTTGGTTCCATCACTAGGAAATTTTGTGTACTATGTCTCATTTATAAATGACTTCTTGAGGAATACATGGATTTGTTTCCTTGGGAAGAAATCCAAATTCTTTGACAAATTTGAAGAGTGTAAGTGTGGAGAATAAGATAGATAAGAGAATTAAGGTGTCGAGGACAGATAATGGTGGGGAAATTTATGGAAATGAATTTGAAGAATTTTGTAAGAAGTGTGGTTTAGGAATGTAGAATACTACTCCATACACACCTCATAAAAATGGAGTTGAAAAAAGGATGAAAAAGATGTTGATGGAAAAAGAAAGGAGAATGATCAATGGTGTCAAGTTAGGACATAAATTCTAGGTAGAGGCAATGGGTACTAAATGTTACCTATTCAATCGATCACCCTCATCAATGTTGGATGGAAATATTGCATATGAGGTATGGACTGGTAAGAAACACTCTCTTACACATAGTAGGGTATTTGGCTATGATGCCTATGTACACATTACAAAGGATAATAGAATTAAGCTAGATAAAAGGATGAAAAATGTATCTTTATTGGCTATAAATATGGTCTGAAAGATTATAAGCATCCAAAGCCCTTTCAGAGGAATAAATTTCCCAGATAGTAAGGGATTCGACCTAGGGAGAAAAATTACAGATTGTAGGGAGATTAGTAGCCTATAGAAGAGATAAATCCTCATAACATCCTCACCAATGTTCTATAGATGATATTGAGGAATATGATTATAAACTTATATAATTAATTGCAACATCCAAGAAATGAGAGACATTAATTTCCTAGACACAATAAATGAATGGTGTAAAAATTGTAGCTATTGTTGTTCTTAATTTTCACATAGAGAATGAAATTATAAAAGAAATCCACAGAGCTAGATCAATATTGAATTCTCACACCCATAAAATAACCTGGAATCAAGATAATATGAATTAGAGGAGTATCAAACACATGATAAATTTTCAAAACAACATGAAAAACAATCAATCACTATGAACTTATAAATTTTACCCTAGAAATCCAAATAGGAAAACCAAATTTTAATGGGGGCTTAGTTTATTTAATTTCACAAATCTATAATACAATGTAGCTCTTGACACTCTATCCTCTTCCTCTCTTGGCCAACATAAATCCATTTGATAGTTTAATTCATGAAATAAATAGGGAGATTTGGGGGTAATGGGAAGGACAACAACCATTACCCTTCATTTCCCATTCTTCAATATTTTTCTCATCTCCTATTCCATTTTTTTCTTTTCATTTAATTATTTTTTTCCTCTCACATTTGTCTCATTCAAGTTTTACATTTTCATTATTTTACCTTCACTTTGTTTTACAATGTTTGATAACCTTCATAAATTTTTGAATTAATATTCAAGGTACCGAGTTTTACAATCATTCATTGGTTCATATCCATTTCATATCACACCTCCCCATTGAGAGGATTTTTGGTCTCCAAAATATTGAAGGAAATCAATCTAGATCAATGTTCCCTCTATCTTGATCTCTGAACATGGCTCTGACTCACGCTCCTAGCTACAACTTTGACTCTGGATCCTAGTTACATATTTAATTCTGGCTCTAGTTCTGACTCATTCCCTTGTCTACTCGCTCCATTCCTAGCTATGGCTCTAGATCTTGTTCTATCTTGCTTATTTCCATAGTGCGTAATTTTGATCATTGACTCTCAACTCTTGCAACCTCCATATCCTAACTCTACAACCAACATTCATTCACATATCACTCTTATATTATATATTATCCAAGTTGGTACTCAATGAAGTGAAGTTAAACATTAGTATGTTTTCAATGTGACCCCAACTGCGATGCCATCACATAACAATTCCATAAGGGAAGTATGGTTTATGATCTACTGATAGTATCAATTGATTCATGGCATGTAAACAACTTTTTGGTGCCTACACATGCTTGCAATCACATTATGGAGTTCTTAATAAAACCCCCATAGTCACTGAGCTCTTCATCACATCCCCAAGAAGGGGTTCTTTTGATGCAACATTGAAAGCAATAAATGGATTGTGGCTTCCCTTAGAATCAACCTATTGTCCATCCTGTTGATGTCACTTGCCTTATACATTTCTACAACTGCTTGGATAGCTTCTGATCCTTGTATTAGAGATGCATAAATATTTACATCTTCCTAAATATTCACTCTCCTCACTCTTCTCTTGGTTCTGTAGTTTCTGGGGTAAATCTCTAGATCAAATCACCAACACTTTGATTCCCAATGATCGCTCAAATTATAGTGGTGTAAAAATGTATTCACATTGTTGTATGGACTACTTGAGATTTTCCTTCTCTCCATGTTCCTTTGAGTTCATTGTTAGATTAGGTAAGACTTATTTCCCTTCTTCCTCTAAATATTTTAGTTTTGTGGCATATTTCTTTCTTCTCCCAAAAAGATGCCTCGAGATGGAATTTCTTCTTGAAAAATTAGCAAGCCTCTAAATACCAATAGTTGACAGTTTTATGGCCTCTTTTCTTGTAGTAATAAGAAACAAGGGATGTCTTGTTTGATGGAGGCCTCTTGGTATTCTTCTCTTTATTTCCCTAGTTGAATTTCTTTCTTCCTCTTCTAAGTGATGTTACAGGATGAGTCTTTAATATATTTTCATCACTGCCCTTATTCAATCTTCCATAAGAAGGATGAGGTGGTAGTGGGATGTCATCTTAATTTGTTTCTTCTCTTTCTATTGATGAGTAGGCCAACTCTATAATGTCTTTCACATTCCCAAATGTGGTATTCATGGTAATGGTATTTTCCCTTATGCCATTGAAACCTAAGCTTTCATGCCTAACCAATGGTGTAGCTACAAGGGGGCTCAAGATGCCTTTTCTTGTAGACTTTCCTAGCCCTTTTCCATCATATCCCATCTACCTTAAGAGCTTGGAGCCAATGAATTTGGTATTCCTTTCAAATTCACCAAGCCACTCTTGATAAATGTCTATGGAAGGTGAACTTACCAAAGTTGTATTGGTCATGTTGTTGGCTTCGATAGTGGAAATGGATGGTGGCCTTACTTTTTGGTGCTCTTAGACAATTTCTTGTATATGTTCCAAGGCCTCCTCCTTCTCTAAAAACTCTTCTTGGAGCTGAGCCATGATTTGAGTAAGCCTATTTTCTTACTAGATATCCAATTAAAGGACCTCCTCTCCAAGGTGTACAAGCTATACTCTATGCTTGTCCAAAATTTCCTTAACTGTAGTGAGGGAGTATTGGCATTCATAAAACCTCTTCTTTAGAAATGTAATTATTTTGGAGTGGTATGAAGTTTCTTCTCCATCTCTTCTATCCTTCAGTTGAACATATTGACTTTCTCTTTGAAGCATTCATTCTCTTCTCGAAGGTGAGCATTGTTATCCCTTAAGTATTCCAACCTTTCTCTATTTTATTTACCCATGATGATGTTTTCAATGTTCTCTTCAAAGTTCTTGTAGTTTTTTCATAGTCAAGGATGAAACTACTCTAATACCTTATGATCCATAAACAAGGGACTTATATCCCACTCGCTTCACCAACATTGATCCTCCATGGAATTCAACCTCTTGTGTTTGTCCAAGTATTATATAGAGTATTATGTCTCTATTATAACTTACACATAATACCACTTCATGGATTCAAGGATTGTTATTGATGTAGTTTTGAGTGCAAGATGAGTTATGTCTTCCATATCCCTACTAGGCCTATGCACATGTTTTGTTCTTAGTGTATCCTACACATGACACAACCAACTAACAATGGTAAGAATAAATGATATATTAAGTGCAAACTGATTTTCTCTTCTTATGGTTGCAAGGCCTATGATATGCCAATATATGGCCCAATGTTGTGTAGTGAAACCTATGCATTCTACTATGAAAACTATGGTCCTTCCAACAATATTTGTACAAAGATGTCAGTCTCAATATTTGAATCTCATTCAAAAGGTTTTAAATTGGACTAACTACTTAGGAGGCCCTTCTCTCCCAAGTCCCAATAACTTGTATTTAATACATTCATTTTCATTTGTTTTTTTTTAATTGATTTTAACCATGTAGATTATAACAGATATTATGGCCACATAATATCACACCTATGCTAGGCAGGTTTCTTACTTATTGCAACTAAGAAAGTTTGGATATCACAACATGTAATCATGACGACACAAGATCACATCGACACTTTTAGAGGGGGCACATCATTGTTTAAATTTTCCAAAAATATTTACTCACCATGCATAAATCAAATGTTTAAACAAATGGCCCAAGTGAAGAGCTTTAGATTATGTGCAATGGAGGCCTACTTGAAAGCATTAGATAAATCTATATATATTGGATACCCTTGGAAATTTGGATTTCCTTGTTGAATTTGATAACATAATAATTCCCTACTATACATTGATTCCTATGTTTAAAACTTGCTAGCCTTGGCAAAGACATATATCTTTTATAGAACTATGGTAGCACAAAATTCCTCAAAATCATCCATCATCCCCATTCTTATTGTATACAATTGATCTCACATGTTAAACATCATATAGACTCCCATGCTATAATTTTAGGATCAAATAATGTATCTATTTCTCTTCATGCACATTATCAAGTCCCCTTGAATCAGATAAACATGGAGTCAACCATTTACCTTGAATTAACTAATTTCTCATAAAAATAGTAAACTTCATTGTTATTGAGTTGAAAAACTACATTGGATCAACTAATTTATTATCACAGTAATAAAATTCAATGTAAATGAGTCGACCAACCACCTAGTGAGTCAACCAGCGAGGTAATTTAATCACACGATAAAATAAAATTTGCTAGCAAGGCAATTTAATTTCCCCGCGGTCAATGTAATTTCCAAGAGAATAATTGGAATTCCCAATAGCCAATTTCATTACCCAGTGAGAGAGAGTCTCTATGATCATGTGGCCTGTACGATCACCATACATTCATGTATGGTCTCACCTCTACAAAAAAGGCCATACATCCTATGGTAAGCATCAAACAATGTTTGGGAGGACAAAAATTCCTAGGGAGTAAGGAATTCGATGGAAGGAGATAGAAATTACAGACTCTGGGGAGATTAGTAGCCTATAGGAGAGATGTTATGAGAAGATAATTATAAATTTATCTAATCAATTGCAACAACTAAGAAATTAGATCCATTTATCTCTTGGACACAACAAATGAATGGTCAAAAACTTCTAGCTATTGGTGTTCTTTATTTGTGCATGGAGAACAAAATTATAAAAAAATCCCACAGCTACAAAAAAAATAAAAATTCTTACACCCATAGAATAACCATGAAGCAAGTTAATATGAATCATAGGAGTATCAAACACATGTGAAATTATAAAAACAAAACACACAATATCCAATCACAATGAACTCATAAATTTTACCTTGGAAACCAAAATTGGAAAACCAAATTCGAATGGGAGCTTAGTTTATTTCATTTTGGAAATATTTGGTACAATGCAACTCTTGTATCTCTATCATGTTCCTCTCTTGTCTAGAAAAAATCCCTTTGAGGGTGAAATTCATGAAATAAATAGGAAGATATGGGGTAAGGGGAAGGCCAATATCTATGAATCTTAATTTCCCATTCCTCATCCTTTCTTTCCTCTAATATTATTTTTTTCTTTTCATTTAATTATTTTTTTCCTCTCACATTTGTCTAATTCATATTTTAAATTTAAATTTTTTTTACAATGTTTTTTAACCTTCATAAATTGCCTAATTAATTTTGCAAGTACTGAGTATTACAACCATAGATATGTTGGTTTGGATCCATTTTCGATCATGATAACCATATGGAGGGAATGACAAACTTTTATGAGATTCTAGATATGCATTGAGAGGTTATAAATCGAGTTTATCATGTTCAATGAATAGGGTTATAATATTTTCCAATTGTGTTAGGTTATTGAGACTATAATTTGTGAGATATGTTTCCTATATGGATGACAAGAATAACTATGGATGGAAGAAACCAAGGGTGGGGAATCAAGGTCAACCTCGTTTAGGCTATAATGAATGGAGGTATAAAATTAAAATTGTATTTAAGTTATGGATAGGGTGTATTACCAATTATATGTGATGAAATGAAATGTGATATACTAATCTATTACAAACCACTTGAGAGTATTTGGAAAAATCCAAAAAAATGATGAGAGGGAAACAAAAGAAAATCTCTAGGATGTAGAATATACATATTTTCAACCATGACGTGGATAAAATGACATGAGTTCCAACATGTAATGGGGTACTAAACTAGGGTGACCAATATAGGTGGAATATCGATGTCAATTAAGGTAAAATTCAATAAATATGGGTTGGTTCACTTAACCAAGTTGAGGGGTGGGGGGATTCCTAAAGGCATATTGAGGGGTAAGGAAATAATAAAATTATATATATATATATATATATATATATATATATATATATATATATATATATATTCTATTTTGAATAAGTATACCTCAAGATATGGTGAAGATCCTAATAACAAATGGTAGGAAAACAAATCTCCTAGATGTAACACCTGTGAATAGGAAATAGATACCGCAAATTAAAAGTACTTGTGAAAACAAAATACATGGTGAAAATGGTGCATAAAATAAAACTATGATCTCTTGATATAAAAAACTGAACTTTGTGGGAATAAAAATCTCTTAAGTGAAGTACCCTTCATCATTTATGTCTTTAAAATTTCTTTACCACCTTTTGTTTCCCTTATTAATATTCCAAATAAAAATTATATGTTTCCTTCCATTTGTATATCGGTTAAAGAACTTAGAAATTTCATCACCAACTTGAATCCCAATGGCCCTAATCTTAATCCTCCATTCCTTCTCTTTCTCCAGTAAGATATTCCCTTTTCTTTTCTACCAATTTCTAGTTTAGAGTCAAGTATCCAAACCCTTCACTATTATAGAGGGTCTCTATACCTTCTTCCACTTCTTGAAGGAGCCCATCATCTTTTTGGTTTTTTTTTACTTTTCCCATTTGGCTAATACCTTCTTTTCCTCTTTCATGTTTTTTTTGAAATTGAAGCAGGGCAGATTCTATTAGATGTTCATCAAAGGGATTCCATACATCCTTGATATTTAAAAAAAAATCTTCCACCTTCAACCATTCATAATTTAGCTTGAAGGAGTTTGGTGATTTTCTTGGGAAGGGGCCACTTCTAACACAAAAGGGTTATGGTCTGAGTCCCCTCCCAAGGTTGTTGATTTTCTAGTAGGCTAGGTTAAGCATGGATTTAATTCCATTTTCTCATTTAACCATAACCATAAATGTTGCAGAAATCAAGATCACAAGAAGAAGCACCATGCAAAAGAACACAAAATGTATCCTAGGAAACCCTTCTCAACAAGGGAAGAAAACCCAGCCAAATCCTTTGCTATATTCTTCAAGAGAAAGACCTTCACCTCCAAGAAAGACCTAGAACACAAGAGGGTGCTTCAAACCCTAGAACTCTAGCACCCAAGAGAGGTGCACACATTTTGCCAAAGAAGTGTACTTGCTGAAATTTCCAAACTCACAAGAAAGATATGATTCCACAATGGGCAATTTCCCTTTACTTATATTATACTTATCCTATCAACCGAAGTGTCTATTGGCCCAACAAGGCCGATCTCACTAAGTCATATTATAATTATAATTAGTATTATTATTATAATTAATATTAGCCATATTAATTATCTTTTACATTTATTATTAATCACATTAAGGTGGGGCCAACCTGTACCCTTTACTTAACAATTAGGGTTACAAGCAGGCCTGATTCTTGAACAACATATAGCAAAGGATATGATACACCCACTATTTTGCATCCACTAGGGGAACATCCATAGGGATTTCATAGCTTTGGTTCACTGCGTTACACAGAAGAACCAGATCTACACATGTTCACCTGTGCTCATCCATAGGCACATCCACTCTATAGATATTCTTTCCCACTGTCTCACACAGGAGAATCATCTGGATTTTTTTGTCAACTTTGTTGCTCAGAGGAGGCTAACACATCATATTCATTTATGTTCTCATGCCAATAAACCCATCACTTTGGTATTTCACACGTTCACCTTGTTCTCAGCCACATGAACATGCAACTCATCAGATCGCCTTTCCCACTGGATAATCATTTGGAGTTCTTCTCACTCTCTGAATGGAGGAGGTCATCTATAAGTTCCTAGATTTGTCTCAGGCAGGAACCACGTACCCTTATTAGTGGATTTATCTCAGGTTTGTAAGCTGAGAGAAATACTCACATAGCTGCAATGATCCACACCTAACAGTTTTGTAAGCTAGAGAATGTATCACATAGATGCATTCATCAACACTCCCTACCACCTAGGGAGGCATTCTTCATAATGTTAGGTCACACATGGATGTACTCTGAATTTTTTTACTCCCTCTTAACTAGGAAGGCATTTTTCACCAAGTTACTCTGGTGAAGATGTTTGTAATCTTCTCATGTGTAGGAAGGTAATGCATGTGTATGATTTTCCTCTACATCATAGCTCTGATATAAGGATATTTCATCTCATCATGTTTCGATCCATCAGGAAACATTGGGTTCTCAAGGAGTTTTACACATGGATCTTGGTTATCATCATAGGATCTAGCTCATGGTCAAGTAAATATGTGAAGCCACATTGCTTCGCACACTTTATGCTATATACTCTGCCTCTGTGGTACTCAAGGTCACATAGCTTGTTTCCTGTTGTACCAAGAAACCATGACAAACTTTACGGTAGAACATCGACTAGATGTGCTCTCTCGGTCCATTGTACTTTTTTTGTTTTCTAGTGAGTTTGTCTAAGCATATTCACTGCATGGCATGAATCAAGTCTGGTGTTAACCAGATATTTCAGTGATCCAATCAGTTGTGGATCAGTCTCAACTGAATCGTCATTAATCTTCTTCTTTAAATCCATCACGATGGATTTTTCATTCTATCATACTGAACTTCTTTAATTTTCATCGTATATTTTCCTTGATTCAGGAAAATCTCATCGGTCCTCTGTCATACTTCTTGTCCCAAGAAGTAGTGCATCATACTCAGATTCTTCATATCGAATTTAGAATTCAAGGATTACTTGTATCCAACAACAACACTTTCTCAATAAGTCATCATGATCAGGATCTCGTCACCAACACTATAATGATATAGGTTTGAATCAGAAACACTCTTGCTGAAATCCAAACTAATCAAGAATATATCTATCTGATATAATATCCAACTCTTGGATGGTAGTACATATGGAAGTGTATCAGGTTCACTGGATCAAGTGTCTCATTATATAAAACTCCATTTGTTTGTGAGAAACCTCTGGCTATAGATCTCATTTTGTATTTCTCGACACTTCCATCAACTGCAAGCTTGATTTTATAGATCCACTTGGAAGTTACCACAGACTTCCCTTCTGGTCCTTGAATAATATCTTATACATCATTCTTTAAGATATACTAGTATTCTTCTGTTATGGCATCTTGCCATACCTATTCTCTTGTTCCTTCTCTAAGACAAATAGTCTCAACATCAATGAAGTGGCTCATGACTGAAGGATAGCTCGAAAATATCTTTCACTTTCTTAGGATGTGCCTTGAGAGGCTTGTGTGTTTCTCTGCTTCTTGCAGAGTGAGTTTAGGTAGGATTTTTATGCCCTACTGCAATATCTCTGAACATATCAACTAGAGAAACTGGATCAAATGGAGTAATGTTTGTCTCCCTCTGAACTGTTGAAGGGGGAGAAGGTATTGTCTCACTGTCAATATCCATCTGAGATTCTTCGGGTCTTTGAAAGACTATATCTTCTTCAATCACAATGTCTCTTCTTGTCTTCAATCTGTCTCTAACTAGGGATGTTGACCTGGAATGTCTTTAAAGATTCACAGTATCCTTTCTTTATAAAGGATCTAGCCTAGACTTCTTTTCTTTGTGTACATAAAAATACACTAGGCACCCAAATAACTTGAAGTGTTCAATCTTAGACTTCATTCTGGTGAATACTTCTTGTTCTGCACATATACTATGTCATGCATGCTTCTGCCCATGGAATCCTAGAAATATTTTGATCATGCATTATTGCATTGGTTGTCTCAATGATGGTTCTATTCTTCCTGTTTCTCAAATATTGTTTACTCCCTTTGAGTCAAGTGACTCCCTCTGAAGGATAAGCATCGTATTTTGTTCTTAACCTATCTGGAACAAGAAAACAAGAGGAACCAAATCAATAATATCTCCTAAAGGAGAATAATGAGTACATATCTAGAATCAAAACAATTTTAAGGTTTGTTCTCCCATCTACAATACCTAATTGTAATGTAGCAAGATTTAGAAATATGGGTTAGAGGAATGACAATTACAACAATCAAACTTGAGAGTCTTTACTTCAAGTGTGTTGTTCCTTTGAATGTACTGAGATCACTCTGGATCCATGACTTCAACAAAAGGTTCCTTCATCCTGCAATTTCCCTCATGAAAGTGATATAAATAATATATATATATATATATATATATATATATATATA